>JALKBU010000641.1:0-29532 GCA_023091735.1 Trichomonas tenax | reverse complement strand
TAAATCAAGACATTTTTTTGATATAATATTGAATAATATATTTTTCATGCTTTATATATCCACAGCATTTTAGATGGGAAAATTTTTCATTTGCCACCAAAATTAGACCTTAAATATTCATACTGGTAAAGAAAAATCGAGATGTTTGAGTAGGCGTAGAAAATTCAGTGACGCCTAATTGTACGAAAGCAATATATTTAGGAATTCATTTCGAATTAGATTTAACAACTCCAGAAGAAGTCATAAAAGAATATTATAAGTATTTACTTTAAAATTATTTTTTTATTGACTAACTAACTACGGAAAGAAAGCGAAAACCCCTACGGGGTAAATCAGGATGAATATAAATGCCTGTGAATTGTTTTGAAAATCCTGCATCTAATTCATAAAATGAATTAATTTCACCTTGTTTTTGGTCTACTCCATTATTGGGGTAGATTGATTTGTTATTATAATCTATACATGTATAGAAATTTGCATTCTGAATCACAACCATAAACCCCTATAATCAGTAACTTTGAATCAATTCTGACTAAACATAGCTTGTATACAGAGATTGAATGCTGCAAATCAATAGAAAGCTATCTACAATACATCTCAGAGGTTTTACAAGATTATTATATTTTATTAACAATGGACCAAAACTTAACATGATAATAATCATTGAAACATGCATCTATTTTCCGACTTTGAGGGTAATTAGATAATCAATTTAGAAAATTGAATTTTTCGTTCTGGTATAGCTATCAATATACTCACATATGTGCAGTGAGTAAAATATATCTCGTCAAAGACTTTAAACTAAATTTTTTGTAAACCTGAGAATATATTAACTGATTAAACCATTTTAAGTTAGTTGTAGGTTCATAGAAGTTTTTGGCATGAATGTTTTTCACTGGAATAGTCCATAAAAACAAATTTTGAAAATTTGAAATTTCAATAAATGTTGATCGAGCCGATTTGAAGCAACAAATCGTATTCAAATATTATGAAAAGACCAAACATCAAATAAGATCGATAATTGTTGATATAGATTTTTGTGAACCGCAAAAAATAAAAAAAAACAATGCAAGAGAATCAAGAAGACGACGCGACGAAGATCTTCAAGATCATCGTCGTCGGAGACATGGGAACTGGCAAAACCTCTATGATTCGTCGCTTCGTTGAAGGCAATTTCTCCGAATTTTACAAGATCACCATCGGCGTTGACTTTGCAAGCAAAATAATCGATGTGAACGGTGTAAAAGTAGATATACAGCTTTGGGACATCGCTGGACAGGAAAGATTCGGTTCAATGACCGGTGTTTATTATCGCGAGTCTGTTGGAGCTATTGTTGTCTTCGACATCACGCGCCCATCAACATTTGAGATGACAAAAGTGTGGAAAGATGATATTGAGGTAAAAGTTCAGACTTCTGTCGGAATATCTGTTCCAACTTTGCTTGTCGGCAATAAAATCGACTTAAAACCAGAGAGCTGGAGTAGCAAGACAGAAGAAATGAAAAAATACGCAAAAGATAACAATTATTTGCAATATTTCGAAACAAGTGCAAAAGATGGCACAAATCTCGAAGAAGCGATCACTGCTCTCGCAAAACACATCATCGAAAACAACATTGAACCAGAAAGTACTCGTGATCTTAAGGGTGTTGATATCTCTGAAACATCAAGAGTACCAAAGAGTCGTTGTTGCGACTAATCTTTCCATAATAAATCTTTTTATAGTTTAAATATAAGCCTATCTACTTTATAATTCTTTTTTTTCCCACTTATTTTAAGCATAAGAGTCATAACTTACGGGTCACACTCTCCAAATCCCAATTGAATTACCAGAAACCTGAATAAACCCATCAATTCTGAATTTAATATAATTTTGAATTTCTCAAAAATGGTTTTTGATCCTTAATTATACAAGATATTATAAACATTACAATCGGTTATTTAGTGGAAGAATTATATTAGGCCTAATCCCAATAGAGCAATAAGAAGTTAATTTTATTTAATAAAAAGTTGTGTTTAAGGTCTGTTAACAAAGGACTAGTCTAACCAAATGAAGTAAAGCACAAACCAAGTGTGATCATTTATTGAACACACTTTCGAAAATGATTCTATCGAAACTCGTTGTTAGATTCAAATTAGGATATTTCAGCTGTGAGTTCACTTTCTGTGATGAAGTTCGATAGTGAAATTTCTCAAAACTCGACCCTGGAAACATTTCATGAAATTCGTTGAAAACAAATGATCTGCATTTACCAATCGAATAATCACGTGTTGGTTAGTAATGTGTCATGGTTATAATTCCTTCAAAAGATAATCAATATCATTTTCATCAATTTCGTTCCAAACTTGAGACGAAAATGTATGAACCAAGTTTACACAGAGAAATTAGGAGTGCCAACATGTTGGTGGAAATTGAATCTTAACAGATTTCGATTTTTCATTAATTTCGTTGGTATATTAAGGTGAAAGTGTGCGTACAGATTAAACTTATTTAATATAAAACTGTTATAGAGAAATGATATTATGCATTTCATGATTGAAAAAATAAGAAATTGGTTGAACAATCGAGATAAGGATGTGCGAACAGATGTGAAACGAAATTAAATGCATACCGATGGTGCTCAATGATTGTTTCTTAAAAAAATTCGTTGGTATCCGCATCAAATGTAAACAAATGTAAACTTCACAAAATTTGAAACTTGATGTAAGCGAAAAAACTCAAAATTATCGATCTGTATGATCTAAAAGGTACGAACACATATTTTGAGGAAAAAAGTGAAAAAATCAATGCATCGGAAGCCACCTGTCTTGAACGAGTATTTAGACATATTAGAGAAGCACCGTTCATACAAGCTTCACATACACGCGCTTCGCAACGCCCACCCTCTGATAGACATGACGCCCGCTGAGCCTTGTCCGAGAATGAAATATTATGACGAGAGAAGGATCAAAGAGCGGTTGGAAAAGAAGCACACGGACGAAGAAAACATGAAGTATGTAAAAGAAATCGAAAATCGCAAAACAAGTCGCCGTGTGAAAGATAATTGGCTCGAAGAATTGAATCAGGAAGACAAAAACAGCACTGAAGAGACGCAGAGATCAATGACAAACACTTTACCTACAACATCGTCCACACAAGTCGTTTTTGGAAATAATCAAGATGACAAAGAGACGATAAACCAAATGAGGATCGACAATGGCATGACAGTCATCGATCGCATCCAGAAGAGACCACGAAAGGGTCCAATACCAGTCTGCAAACCGCAAATTGATCCAGTGAGAAATCGAATCAAGCACCTCGAAAAGGAAGAAAAGCCGAAGGAACCTCAGGATGACATGAGGAACAGTCTCCGACGCCACGTTCTTAACTCAGAACAGGATTCGAACTCGAATGAATTATTACGTGAAATCTCGCCTCCGCAGGAGCAAAAGAAGAGTCCTCCACACCACCGCCGCGTGCGCAGGCACCACCACAGTCCCGTTCAGCAAGAACACGAAGAATCTGCATCTGAAGTTTTCGCTGATCAACAGCCAAAGAGACAGAACCCGAGATTCAAGAATATCAACTTAGTTGTCGATCCATCTTCAATCACGGAACTCAACATCGCCGTTTCTCCAACTTCAGAGCCTTCTACGCCTTCCTCGGCCAATCCTAGAAACAAGAAGCGCGAGAGCGAAAACGCTTCTGACGAGAACTCCAACCATCAAGCAAAAAACAAAGACCTTGCTTTATCGAACATCATCAACGAGAAGATCGAAGAAAAGAAGGAAGAAGAAGAGAAACACGAAGGGAAGAATAAAGAGGAAGAAGAGAAATTCGATGAGCACAACTTCGAAGCTCCACAGGAGGAAAAGCATGAAGAAGCTCAGCCAGAAGAAGAGCATCATGAAATCAAGGAGCCAGAGCGCAATGTTTCAGCTCCACCTCAATCTCCGCGTCGTCTCAACTTCTCAGGAACAGTCGAAGGCTTCAGCGAGCCGCCAACATCAAAGAAGAACGAGAACGAGGGAATATCCATCTTCGACACAGTCAACCAGAGCCTCGAGGACAAGCTAATCGTTCCAGATAACGAAAGCAAGGAAGAATCTGCTCACGAGGAAGAAAAAAAGAAGGAGGAAGAGAAAGACCTCCCACAAGAGGAAGAAAAGCTAAAGAATGAAGGTTTATCTCTTACTGCAGAAATCAACGAAGCTCTCGAAAGAGCTGCTGAAGAGAAGTGCGAAGAGGAAGAGAAACACGAAGAACCTCAAGAAGAGAAGAAGGAAGAGCCGGTTCACGAGGACAAGAAGGAGCCTCTTAGCTTCCACGAGAGAGACTTCATGATGCCTCCACAGGAGAAGAAGACAGAAGAAGAAAAGCCATTCTCTGGACTTGCAGCTGCACTTCTCTCACCAAAGAAGGAAGATGAGAAACCAGCTGAAGAAGAGGAGAAGAAGGAAGATTTGCCTTTGACTGCTGAATTCAAGGAATCTTTCGATAATGCTGCTGAAGAAGGGGAAGGAAAGAAGGAAGACGAGAAACCAACAGAAGAGGAGAGCTTTGAAGAGCGCGAATTCGAAGCTCCACAAGAAGGGCCAAAAGCTGAAGAGAAACCAGCTGCTGAAGAAAAGAAGGAAGAAGAGCCAAAGAATGAAGGACTTTCATTGACAGCTGAAATCAAAGAAGCTCTTGATAATGCAGCAGAAGAGAAGAAGGAAGAAGAGAAAGCAATTGAAGACGACTTCGTTCATGAAGAAGAGAAGAAGGAAGAAGAACCAGAACATGTCGAAGAACGTGAATTCGAAACTCCACAAGAAGAATCGAAACCAGAAGAGATTCCATCCGAAGAAAAGAAGGATGAGAAGTTCGATGAATTCGAAGCTCCTGAAGAGGAGAAGAAGGAAGAGTTTTCCATTACAGCTGAAATCAAGGAGGCACTAGAAGACAAGGAACAACATGATGCATTTGAAGCACCAGAAGAAGAGAAGAAGGAAGAAGTCGAAGAGCGTGCTTTCGAAGCTCCACAAGAAGAGGAAAAGAAGGACGAAAAGTTCAGAGACGACTTCGATGAAAAGTCATCTGAGAAGATTGAACCAAAGGAGGATGACTTCGTTGTTCCTGAAGAAAAACCAGCAGAGGAACCCAAGGAAGAAGAGAAGAATGAAGAAGAGTCGAAGCCATTCGGTGCTCTTTCATCAATGCTTCAAAACGCCATCAAAGAAGAGGAAGTCAAAGACAAACCAGCAGAATCTCTCAAAGAAGAAGTCGCAGATGACTTTGTTGTTTCTGATGAGAAGAAGGAAGAAGAACCACCAGCAGAAGAAAAGAAGGAGGAAGAGCCGGCTGATGACTTCGTTGTCGATGAAAAGCCGGAAGAGAAACAAGAAGAAGAAAAGAAGGAAGAACTCTCGTTATCAGCCGAAATCAAGGAAGCCCTTGACCATGCCGCAGAAGAGAAGAACGAAGAGGAAGACAAATTCGAAGAGCGTGCTTTCGAAGTTCCACAAGAGGACGAAAAGAAAGAAGAAGAAAAGCCATTCTCTGGACTCGCTGATGTACTTCTTGCTCCAAAGGAAGAAGAGAAACATGAAGAACCAGCTCCTGTCGAAGAGAAGAAGGAGGAAAAGAAACCATATGAAGAATCAAAGCCATTCGGAGGTCTTTTTAACCTTCTAATGGGTACAGTAAAGGAAGAACCAAAGGAAAAAGAGCCTAAGGATGAAATTCCAGATGTTCCATCAGAAGGCGAAGAAGTGAAACTAGCAGAAACACACGAACTTCCAGTCGAAGAGAAGAAAGAAGAATCTCCAAAGCAAGAAGAAGAAACTAAACCATTCGGAGGTCTTGCAGATGCTCTTCTCCATCCAAAGGCAGAAGAGAAAGCTGAAGAACCAGAACCTCAACCAGCAGAAGAAAAGAAGGACGAAGAAGCAGTTTCTGAAGAACCAAATAAGGAGGAAGAGAAACCAGCCGAAGAATCTAAACCATTCGAAGGCCTTTCTAACCTCCTCATGAATGCAGTTCATGATGAGAAGAAGGATGAAGAGAAACCACAGGACGAAGAAAAGGTCGATGAACATGATTTCGAAGCTCCACAAGAAGAATCCAAACCAGAAGAGAAGAAGGACGAAGAAAAGCCGTTCTCTGGTCTTGCTGATGCACTCCTTTCTCCAAAGAAGGAGGAAGAGAAGCCAGAAGAACCAGTTGAAGAGAGAGCATTCGAAGTCCAGGCTGATGACGAAGTTCCAGATGTTCCTTCAGACGAAGAGCCCGAAAAGAAGGAAGAAACACCTTCACTTTCTGATCTTCTCTCTAATGCTCTCAACGCCGAAGAGCCAAAGGCCGAAGAGAAGCACGAAGAACCATCAGATGACTTCATTGTTCCAGATGAGAAACCCGCTCAAGAAGAGCCAAAGGACGAAATTCCTGACGTTCCTTCTGATGATGAGGAATCCAAACCAGCTGAGGAACAGAAGGAAGAAGAGAAGAAGCCAGAAGAGTCTTCTCTCTCTGGTCTCCTTCACGACGCTCTTAAGCCAGAAACACCAGCAGAAGAGCACAAGGAAGAAGAAAAGCCAGCCTCGGAACAACCAAAGGATCCTGCTGAAGAATCTCAACAAACAGAAGAGAAACCAGCCGAGGAAGAAAAGAAGGAAGAAGAGTCAGTTGTTCAAGAACGCGAACTTCCATTAGAAGAGGAGAAGCAAGAGGAGTCTCGAAAGGAGGAAGAGAAACCAGTCGATGAAAAGAAGGAAGAGGAAGAAGTTGCTGAAATTGCAAAGTCAGCTGTTAACCAAATCATCTCTAACATCATCGGCAACGTCGAGGAAAAACCAGATGAAGAAGAAGAACAAGTTCAGATACGTGAACTTCCACCAGAGGAGCCATCAAAGGAAGAGAATGAAGAACTTCCAGAAGAACACGAGAAAGTCATCAAATCTGCTGTTGGTGCACTTGCGAACAACACAGTTGATGAAGTTATCGCTGGAATTCTTGGCCAGGAGCATCAACCACAGCCATTCTCCGTAAAGTCCATCACTCCAGAAAATGAGAAGCAAGAAGAAACTCCAACTGAGGAAGAAGAACCAGTTGTGAAAGAGAGGAAACTTCCAGCTGAAGAATCTCAGTCATTTGAAGAAGAAGAAGAAAAGAATGAAGAAGTTGTTCAAGAGCGCTCGATCGAACTTCCTGTTGAAGTTGAACAGAAACAGGAGTCAACAGTCGAGGAAGAAAAACCAAATGAAGACAACAGAGAACTCGCAAAAGTAGCAATCGACCAAATCATCTCAAACATCATTGCTAACGTAGAAAAAGAAGAAGAACCAATTGTTCAGTCACACGAACTTCCAACTGAAGAAACAACACAAGTGGAATCTCAGCCAGTTGAAGAACCAATTGCTGAAGAACCAAAGAAAGAAGAATCTCAACCAGCTGAAGAAGAAAAGAAGACTGAAGATCCAATTGCTGAAGAACAAAAGAAAGAAGAAACAATGGGTCTCTCAGGACTCTTAAACAAGAGCATGACTGAAAATGAAGGAGAGAAAAAGGAAGAAGCTCCGAAGGAAGAGAAGAAGCCAACAGGAGGATTAATGGGCGCCTTAATAGGAATGATTTGAGATGAATTCTCAAAAAAATATTATAATTGTTTTACTTGTTAATTTTTAAATACGATTTTATTTTATCTTTAAATTGACGCAATATCGACCTTCAACAAATAAAATTTTCAAAAAATTATATAATATCTTCAACAGTCATTTCCTTTTAGATATATCATTAGCTTTTCATTTATTTCATAAATTTATGGTTTAAAATGTGATTTAACAAGTTATGAAAGATTGTTGATAATTTTTTGATATATTTAATAACGGACAAAATCTCATTTAAAACTCAATTATTTTTGGACTACTGGAGGTACTTAAAGAAGAGATTTCGATTTAATCTACCAAATAAAAATATTTTAATTTAGAAGAGTGATGTCTTCTTCATGATATGGACGAATTCTTCGTATGAGACTTCACCATCGTTGTCGCGGTCAGCTTCTTCGATCATCTCACGAAGTTCTTCATCTGTAAGATTTTCACCGAGTTCAACAGAAACGCGCTTCAAGTTCTTGAAAGAAATGCGGCCTGTGTTGTCATCATCGAAAAGACGGAATGCTTTTCTGATTTCATCCTCTGGATTACGCTCTTCCATCTTTTTAGTCATCATCTGAAGGAACTGAGCGAAGCTGATGGCGCCGGTGCCGTCTGTGTCGACATCAGAGATCATGCGACGGATCTCTTCCTTTGTTGGCTCAAAGCCTAAAGCTTTCATCGCAACTTTGAGCTCCTTGGCGTCGATAGAGCCTGAACCGTCTGTGTCGAAGAGGTCGAAGGCCTCTCTGATCTCCTGGCGCTGCTCCTCAGAGAGCTCTCCGCGTCCTTTCGACTCTTTGTTCGTCATCAAAAAAATTTGGACGTTTTTTATTGTCTTTATTCAGGGGGAGAACCTATTTATTTATTTTGACATTTTAAAATTTTGACATGTAAATTTAATATTTAAAATTTCTTTTATTTCAACGAATATGAAACATACACCGAAAGTGTTAATACAAGAGAATCAAATGAAGTTAATAAGCCCATGGAATCTTAATGATTCATTTATTTATTATTCGATTTTAAATACTTAAAAATAGGACATAATATTTTAGATGCTTCTGCATATTATATTGGTATTTTTCCTTCATACTTTAGGGTAAGATAATACACATCTACGAGAACAATGTCTATGAGATAAATATAAATTTACTATATTTTTGATAACTTTATTGATATTTTAGAAGAATGATGATTTGTTGATAGATAAACCTCTCACTTTGTATTTAATAAATCCAGCATCATTCATTATTTATATCGCCCTCATGTAATAGAACTCATTTGCATTTAACAACAAATAGTCAGATGAATATTTCTTTCATTATTAATTCATTTGATTCTAAAAAATTTCGATTACAAAAACACACAAACATATAATTTATTATACAAATAGATGTATAATAAAATTTCTTGTATATCTAATATATTGGATGGGTCGCGGTTCTCTAATTCGTCGGAAATAGGAAGAATTGTGTTGAGAATCTTCTCATATGAAAAAGTGTTTTCTTCGTACTCCCAATTGTTCTGAAGATATCCGATATCGATTGTGAAATCCTAAGTTGTCTCGATAGACACTTGGTGGGCTGTGTCGAAGCCTGATGTTGAGCTGTCTATTGTAGACAACAAACCAGTTGAGCAGAACGACATGTCGATGAGATTTTGCGATTCCTGGACTTTTCTTTCATTCTCTTGCGCCAAGTTCTCCCATAATTGCTTTATTGTGTTCTCGACAGTCTTGTTGCTCTTGTCGCATACGAACTTGATGTCCTTTCTTGGCATAGAGACGTGAACGATGTTTTCAAATGTTGTGAGATTCCGGATGAAATCAATGAAAACATTGGGATCTGTTAAATTCGAATCATCGGTCTTCAAGTATTCGATGCTCTTGTTCTTTCGCAAAATGTGGCTGAGCGTTACGAGTCCTTCATCGCCAATGTTGTTTTCTGTGTAGTTAAAAGACTGAAGATACTGGTGATTGGATAGAACAGACTGCAACTAATACTCCATCTTTGAAAGACTTAAATGTCCTCGCGAGAGAAAGTTTTTGGATTTTCGTTGAACTCAAGAAATTCACCATCGCAGGCAGAATTCTATCATTCTCTTCTCTGAAGAGTGTGCAATCGTCGAAATAGGCCGTTTTGATTGATCTCGTGTTCGCAAACAGCTCTAAAAGTTTGACGATGATTGGATTTTTATTCCATTTAATGTGCGTGATATATGTTCCAAAAGAAACACTCGGAATTGTCGCGAAAGGATCAATCGATGAATCATTGAACTGAGCGCCGGAGAAATCGACTTTAACACTCGGATGGAATGGCTGAAGGGTCAAAAACTGCGCGAGAGAATTGTCTTTCCACAGAACATCTCTCAAAACAAGTTTTCGCAATATCAATAGGAAAATCGATTTTCAAGCGATAACGAGCACGAAACGAGCAAATGAATAAATTGGTCCTTAGGAATGGACGATAAAGGTACAGAGTAAGGAATATTGTGATCGATATTTTCGGTATCAACAATCAAAGCTTTCAAGAATGAAACGACTGGGATTACCAATGAATAAGCGTTCTCCTTCTTGATGTGGAGCTTTATTATGTCGAATTGGAACAAAATTTCGCAATCATCGAGAACATGTATCAATTTAAGGTCCACCCATGGGCATGTGTACTTGATTTTGACGTTATTCCACAGCCCCGATTGAGTAGATATATATAAATCTACTGTTATTGCAACAAAAAATGTTTTTTTTTTCATATTTTCTTTTCGAATTCTACTTCAAAACCCATTCAGACTTCAATACCGACTCCACTTTTATGTCAATATGCGATAGAAAAGATTCTGTTTGTGAGAAAATAAATCTGTACGTAAAGATTTTTGTTTTGTAAAATGCGCTTAAATTGTTTTGTGGAAAATAATGTTTTGGACATTAAATGTAACAAAAATGACTAAAAAACTTTACATCATTCAAAAAATTTCAAGTAGATTTGAATTTTTCAATGAATTATTTAAATAAGGTGCTGCATATTTTAGTATTTCTATAATTTTGTACCTTATTTTTGTTTTTCAATTGAAAAATTATCTTTGCGGAATCAGATATAATACCATATTTGCATAAACAAAGTAATTGTTTTGATTTTCATTGAAATTCGATTTGATTTTAATGGTGGAAACGTAATTTACATCTGATGTATAAGCTACATCTGCAATAATTTTTAAAAAATGCTATTTTACCAAAATATCAATATCCACATTTATTATATCAATATAAAAGCGATTTGAATTTGAATGTTATTCAAATTCTCAACGGACAACAATTTTCCATTTTTAATTGAATGTGCATTTTTCAAAACTCGATAATTTTATATTTTTAAATGGAGTGCTTATATGCATTTAATATTTTGCGACAAAATTAAGAAGTATATCAACTCTGGGGGTCAGAACCAGATCAAACATGTATGGGCAAATATAACTCTTATATGATGTCATACATAGTTGTAGTGCTAAACATATATAATATCGTTTCATATTTTTCATTAACGATTTGATACCAGCTTATTACTGAGTAAATAGCAATATTTATTATAAATATATCACACGCCAACAACATAGTAACATATTACAAATAATACAAGCTCCCAATTGAATATTTGTTCAGTATCTGAATTTATAAATACACAAAATCATTGCGGAGACGACAATATACATAGATGTATGCACATATTACATGTTTTTAATGTGATACACCAACTTATACTCATAGCCTCCCAATAAATTTACTGAAACTATTGATTAATATAAATAAAGTGTTCAAAAATAAAAATGATGGAAAAATAATTAGCATCAGATACACTATTTTATTAATGTAAACAGTGTCAAATAAATTGTGAAAAAATGTGACTTTTAACCTTATGCACTTTTTAATATATGGTTTATTATAACATTTACATAATGTTAATGCTAACTTTGTCAATTTTGGTCGCTAAAAACCAAATTTGAGATTTAAAACACTTCTAAAGTGGGACACGAAACACTTCCATTCAAAAAAAAAAAAATCAAAATGTGAGGTGGAGCTTTCTCGTTAATAATATGAAAAATTAGCCTCCATACGATATGAAAGACGTTTCTATCAATAAATCCAACCTGCGCCAAAAAAACTCCGTAAAAACACAAATATTGCAACTGATCTGAGATCGGGCGCGACCACACACAAATGAGCTTTTGCCGGCGAGCAAGCTCGCCTTCAGGCTGGATAAATGAGGAGATTTTAAGATTTTGGCACTTTTTGCATTTTGTGGAATTTGGGTTTAGCTTTTGAAATCATAAAAAAACTTCAAAATTTAGGGATTTACTCAAGTAAATGAGGGGTGGAACCTTGAAGAAATGAGGGTAAATGAATGATTTTCGTGAGTTTTAGGGCATTTCTGAAAAAGCTGAACTAAAAAACGAAATTTGATGAAATTGGTTGATTTTTGGGGATATACTCGAGTAAATGAGGTGTATATACAATGTTACAAATTGAGTTTTTTGGCTTAATATAATCAAAATTTGAGGATTTAGGGTCATTTATGAGATGTTGTCATGTTTCTATAACTCTTACTGCACCTGGTGCGCTTGGCGCATATAAAGAAATGACCGTAAATACGCGAAATTCGAGTGAACCACATGAAAAACATGAGTTTTAGGGCAAAAACGAAATTTACAACTCGATGCACACCATACGTCTGCTTGGTGCGCTTGGTGCAGTTTAAGGAAAACTGTCATTTGGAGGTAATGATATGAAGAAAAGGGGGTAAATATAGATATGGTCAAAGAAATTGACTGTTTTACGGTAATAATTTGTGCAAATGAGGGATTAATGATGAAAATTGATGGATGGAGTTGATGGTGAAAGTAAATGGATGTGTGGAAATGAGGTCAATAACTAATAAGTACATGTTTTAAATTGATGATAAAAATAAATGGATGGAGTTGATGGTGAAAATAAATGGTTTTAATTTAATTTATCGGTTGAAACATCAGGATCTAAAAACTCAGCGTCATCGTATTCAACTATTTTTTGCAAATAAATAGATTTACATTCTTCTTTTAGTAAATAACACCAATGTATGGAGGCATGTAATCAGCACCGTTTCCTGTATTTTGAGTATTACCATAAACACAATCCATATGTGAATGTTTCATGGTGTAACATTCTAAATACAACTGTTCCATGTTCAAATTGGGCATTAATTTGTGTTAATGGAGGTGTAATTCGCGTCCAAAATTGCGCAGTTATGTATAATAAAATTGAATGCTATTTTAATGGAGCTGGATCTGGTAAAGTTTATGTTTCCGATTGTACAGTTGATGATAATACAAATATCTGCGATCAATGTGAAACATAAAGAGTTGCTGTAAAACAATCACTCTATATATCGAAAATATCGCAAAAGAAGAAAAATGTTTGACAAATAATTTTGCAGCTGAAACTTTTATGATTCGAATGATATATGTGATCTCAGATACATTTATGTCTAATGTTTATTAAAGTATTTAAATATAAGATTTTTTAATATTCAAAAGGAAATACAACACGAAAAAAGAAAAACACAATTAAATGAATCCACCAGCAATTACCGACAAGATAACAAGTGCTGCAACAATTAACAATACAGATACAACAAATGTTGCAATGATGTAGCTCTGGGACATTGCTGATGCGCAGTTAATGTTGATCTTCTTAAATGTAAGCTCATGCTCGTTAATAAGAACTTGGTATCTCCAAGGAATCGTTATGACTCTCGATGGACGCTCGTGTACAACTATTGGCGCTTGGCCTTCATTATCTACGACCTTTAATTCTAATTCATCGAGCTTTTGATCGAAACGGCATTGTGTAGTTTCGATTTTAGTTGCACCCACAGCATATAATGTGAATTGTGGCAACACGTCGTCATCCATAGTGTTCTTGCAGAAGTGGCAATAGAAAATATGTGCAGATGGGCAATCGTTGAAAGCGATCGTTCCTTGGCCTTTACTAATGCCGTTATCTTCATTGCCTTCGTCAAATCTCATCGTACACTTGTTTCGATATAATTTGCACCTAATTACATCAACTAATTTGCAATGAACAAATTCGAAGCATGATGCTGTCATATATGCTCTGTTGAAGAGTGCGTCGACACGGTCGAAATGAATTAAACACTCTTGGAAGTATCCAACACCCGCTCTATCGGCTTCATTATCGAGGAATAAGCAACGATTGCACATAACAGTGGAATCCAAGGAGTAAAGTGCTCCTCCTGCGACACTGCTGTAGCATTCAGTGAAATTGCAGCGCAATAAGGTCATATTTGATTGATATGCGAAAATAATGCCCTCACCTCCAATACATGAAATGAAAAGTGTGTTGTTAAATGTAATTGCGGACCGCCCAAATGAAAGAGCGGAATCACGCGAAGATTGACGATATCCACAACATGAAAAAATGGAGTTCGTGATTTTAATCGATGAATTGACTGCCTGGAAAGCGTATTCAGTGAATAACGTACTATTTGAGTAAATAATTTGACCAATGCAGTCAGTGACTTTGGAATTTTCGATTGCGAGGTTGCAGACGCCGAATGATATTGGATTTGACTGTTTCTCGAATCTGATGTTTCTGATTGTTAATTGTGGGAAGTGAGAGATCGGTACATTCGATAATAAAGGAGAATTTCTATAATTCAGTCCAATTTTGGATTTACTCATTAGAGTCATGTTCGTAGTCATCGTCAGAGCGTTTAAGCGAGACATAAGGCTTATTGGGTTGACAGAGTTGGCTAAAGAAGCCAAAAAAAGAAACATATTATTTTTGTCACTTTTGTAATGTCAGAAAATAGAAAATCAATAAAACGGCAATATTTGGATTTAAAATTAAATATATATAAGAAATATCTAGGAAAATATGAAATTAAAATTTCAGTTTACATGACAATTTTTATTTCTTGAAATCATCGAAATAAAAGAATTCAAACGCCTTGTTACACAAATGATTAGATAATATATATTGTTGTATACATAAATTATTATATAATGTTAGATGCTTTCATTTCTATATAAAGTTATATTAAATTTAATTACTCCGTGAAAATTTTTATTCAAAAGTATTAAATTTTACATGCACACTGATATCATCCAATGATTTTAAGGATTGCACAGTCCAGTATCACGTTGATCATGTCTATCTTCAACATCATTATTTCTTTCCATTTGCTCAATGTGCATTGAAGAATAATTTCCTGGAGTGCTGTTGTTGCATGCATAAAAATGTCAGGAATATTCTTATAATTACCTTGAAAACCAATATTAGGAATGTTTTTTGTACCCACTCAGAAAAATGTTAATTTTTTTGGGTTTAGATAAGAAATTTTCGATTTTAAATCAGCCATTAATATAGAACTATAATATATCTATTAAAATATTTATTTGCATATTCATAAAATTCTTTTTTAACCCAAAAATGAACAAATTTAGATAAATTATGTGGTGCAAAGGTTAAAAATTTAGGGTATTTTCCTTAATGATATCACTCATTAATTCTTTCCAAAATTCAGTTCTATTCATTCTATTACTTTGCATTTGTGAAAATGTCTGCACATTTATGGGACTGGGACAAAATAGAACAACGTGCTTTTCTGACATGTAACTTATTTTTGACATGTAAAGTCAACATGTCAAAATAAAGGAAAGTGATGTGTTTCCGCGGGGAAAAATGGAAAAGTGTCAATAGGTTGAAATGGATTGAACTCAATGTTAGAAGCCAAAGAAGACTTCATTATGAGTAGTTGTGGCCTCATAGTGAAGGATGACCTGGTGATCTAGCAGAGATGCATCTAGATGCCTATTCAACAGAAGCATGATTCGATGCATGGCGAGGTCGGCCTGAGACTTCCAAAGCCCTCGAGTAGCCAAGCCAGGCCCTAGCAAGATTTTTCTTTTTCAACCATTACGTCATATTTATGATAATTAATTTCTAATTTATCTATTTTTGCTTATACTACTTTTTGCTTTATTATTGTATTATTCATCAAAGATTGTTTCAATTCTTAATTGTTTATTCAATATAAATTTTTGTAATTAAATATAATATTGTAAGTTATGTTAGTTTCTCTTTCTTGTCCATATTAACGGGCATCTTCTTGTGGACTGCTCTTATCGTAGGCAATAACTGATCAATATCGATCCAATTACCACTCACCATTTCATGCAATTGACTCAACAATGTCATCAGCTCATCTCTGTGAGCTTCCTTCAATTCAGCACTTGAATTTGGTATTGAGCTCATGATTCGCAAGTTTCTCTCCGACAAATTGTTGAAAACTGCAATCTTAATGATAAATGTTGGTGTCACTTTTGTGACCAGTTTGACAAATAATTTGTCAATTGGCAAATTTCTTTCTTCGACAAAATAAAAGTGTTTTAATTGTCGAAAATGAGTTTCGGAAATGTTATTTGTGCTATCAGCATCCTGACGATAGCACACCATCCATTTCTCTTTGTTCATTGCAAGTTTTTGTTGCACTCCAAACCTAAGAAAACCGAGAAAGCCGGTCGAAATTATCCGTTCTTGCATGGTAAATATGAATTATAAACGAATAATTTCAAGATAAAAATAAAAATTTAGTTAAAAATGAATTTTACAAAGAATATAAGGATCGAATTGAGAATCTAAATAATATAAATCAATATATAAAATGAAAGTAACATGAAAACATTATCTAATTCATGATTCATAATTAATTATGAATTTAATGATATATTAATAATTATGAGAATAAGTAATAATATGAAAATAATCTTGTAATGAAAAAGGTATCTGTGAAAAAATAAAAAATATATAAAAAAAATAATAATATATTAATATCAAAAGTGAAAATGTAATGTGTATTAAAAATTGAATCAATAAGTGGGTTCTTGTTAGGGCCTGGTTTGGCCACTCGAGGGCTTTGGAAGTCTCAGGTCAACCTCGCCCAATGACATTCTCGCAACAATTTAAGCATGCATAAATATCGTTGTTTTCTTACCAATCACCAATTAGGTATATGCTCGTTGATAATAGAGTTGTGGCTCGTCAACAAC
Organism: Trichomonas tenax; assembly: GCA_023091735.1. Taxonomy (NCBI): domain Eukaryota; phylum Parabasalia; order Trichomonadida; family Trichomonadidae; genus Trichomonas; species Trichomonas tenax. The sequence goes on along the minus strand of JALKBU010000641.1, from coordinate 12,822 downwards.
ACTAACCTGGATGTATTGGTTAGACAACAAAGATATTTATAACACTTTTTATAAAGGTGACAATTTGCCCGCGCAAAAAGTGACAGTTTATTCATGAAAAGTGACTTTAAGGTCCAACTGTCACTTTTTAATATTCACTTTTGTCATAGACTCGCACATTTATATTTTCGCTTTTTTTTGGAATCAAGACTTATTATGGAATCAATTTTGGCGCCATGCTGACAAAGTATATCAATGATTTCTTCAGATTCAACAAATAAAGCAAGAAAGATTGGATAATAATAAATTTAATAAGAATATCCAAGCTGTAAATAGTTGGGACATTTATGGATTCCGCTTTTATATCCATACATAAGAATAATGAATATGATACTTTTTACAAACATCGCAACCATGATTAATCAGTAAATGAATGTTATCAATAGACTTCAAAGCAATTGCATATTCAATTGGATTGACAACAAGGGACCTGTGTTCTGGATTACAAGGGCTTAATGAACTATATGCTTTGTAACAGTGACTTCAGCGCCTTTAGAAATAAGTATTTCAACAATATCTTTGGATTCATCAGTGGACTGAATTGAATCATCATATTTAGCAACAATTAGCGGTGTCGCATAAATGCTGTTAGTCCAAAAATTTAATAATGAACTGGTATATAATCATTAGTTTCGAAATATTCTCTGTAATCGTTAGTTGTGAAATATTCACTTTTAGCTTTGTTGCGATAAAAATCGGATGGAATATTTGTTCGCATCAAAAAGCACTCGCAAAGATAAAATGATATTGTTGAATTATATTCAACAATATCGACCGAACCAGATTGCATTGCAATAGGAAACAATTTTTCCCCAAAACTAATGTCTTTCTCATATTCTTCTAATTTTTTGTGAAGAAAATATGGGAAGTTGAAAAATTTAAAGGCTAAAGACAAATCAGATTTTGATGGACTAACATCGTAATTAGAAATCAGCCATTGAGTAATATAATGTTGATGAAATTTCAGTGAATCAGATAAAGCAGTTTTTGAATCCAACACATTTAAATCAATCTCAAAAAAGAGTTTTGTATTTCCTGAACGTATTATGTATTCGTTCAATTCATGATTGGGAACATCGTAGTGTGCTTTTAAATAATTAAAGCAATTAATAGATCCACAAAGACATGCAAATTCAGCTAGATAGTAATTCTGACTATCTTTATATTGATGATATCGATCTCCATCTATCAATTTCAAAAGGCCAACAATGTCATCATTAATAATTGCTAATTTAAATTCTTCATTTTCATAACATTTATCTACGTGTACTAACTCCGCTTCTTCAAAATATTTGCATTTGTAAGATCATAATAAAATTTGTAATGCTTAGGCCTAATATCCTGCGGGTATTCATTTTATGGTCAATATTCGCAACAAAAGATTTCAAATTATAAAATGCTTTTTCTGAATCCATTCTCGTAAATTCATCATCCCGAATTTTTTTCATATATCGGCGATATGGTTTGAGAACAATTGGGATGTCATCAAATGAAGATTCAAGAGATTTCAGAAATTAAAATTCCGTCAATTATTTGCCAAATAAACTTTACAAATATAATATCATTTGTCAAGTAAAGTATCTAAATTGACATAATGCTTGCCAAGTAAAGTAATCAAATCGATTAACTTTTGTCAAGTAAAATAAGCTAATACTTTAAACTTTTGCCAAGTAGAGTTCTTAAAAACTCAAAAAGTTTTGCCAATTGCCTTGACACAAATCCACAATTTTATAATAAATATGGAAAGAAACTTAAATGTAGATAACAATTATGGCACAAAACGAAATTTGACAAACCGCTTTGACGATAAAACTGGACGGTTTTGGTCCTTCCTTTTGATCATATGGTAGACAACAGGTACACTCTCCGCCGTTCCCTCGGTTTCCACACAATGCGTAACCGTGTTGCTCCAGTCCGCACACCAGGCAACAAGCTTGTCGCTCACTACATCGCCAAGCGTCAGAATGGCCTCAGATGCTCTGAGACAGGCAAGAAGCTTGCCGGCATCAAGTGCGTCAAGACATGCGAACTTCGCCGCATGAAGAAGAATCAGAGAACAGTTTCTCGCCCATACGGTGGTGTCTACTGCGGTGCTGTCGTTAAAGACCGTATCATCAACGCTTTCATGGAGGAGGAAGCCCGCGCTGCCCAGGAGCGCAAGCTTGCTAACGAGCAGAAGAAGAGCAATTAAATCTTCTTCCTTTATTATAAATTTATTTTTTTTATAAATCCAAATGCAGCTTCTTTATTACAAAGAAGAAATACTTCAAGGTTCTAATTACTGGCCCTAATCTATGAAAGGTATTTTTTTTTGTTATCAAAATATCAGTTTTCATTCTATTATTGAATAACATATTACATTCACAACATCTTCTTGCTGATGTTAATGTATTGGCTTAATAGCAATTTTGTGATTTTTTTAATATCTCAATAGAACTTTGCATTTGATTACTTAGCTACTTGCCATATGTAAGCTCTAAGGTTCGATTATATATTAAAAACAAGAAGAATGAATTATAAATTTTTTTACAAATTGACCTAAATGAATATACAACAAATAACAACGCCAAACATAAACTGGTACATAAGTTAATTAGCACTTAAGCTCTTGATTTCTTCATCAACCATTGATATTTCTTGCTCCAAAATATTGATCTGATTCTTTAATGACTCCGACTCAATCTCGGCAAGAGCATTACATTCATCATCGATATCTTTAGATTCGATCATCTCTTTCAATCTCTTTGCAATAGCACAATTTCTCTTCTCCTGCATATTAATTTTCCTATTGAAGTCTGCAATGACGATCTCTTGGCACCTCAAAGTTTCTTCATTAACTTTAGATTGTAAATGTTTTAATTGTTCAATGACTTTCTTAAGGTTTTTATCAACTTTCTTCTTTTCATCCTTTTGGCGGACAACTTCCTGACCAATAACAAGTAATTCTGTTTGTAATTCATCTATTTCTTTAACTAAGTCCGAATTCTTGTAATTCTCGAATTCATTCTGTCTTTCCTCTATAACTGTATCAATTTTTCTTGCTTCTCTGCGTGCATTCTCATGATATTGCGCAATTTCTGGAAAATCTTCTGGATTTTGCATCATCGAACGAATCTGTTCTATTTTATCTTTCAAATAACGATTTTCTTGCATCAAAGAATCCTTTTTAAGCTGTAAAACGCGAATTTCTTCATATGTAACTTCTTTTTCTTGCGGTTTCGATAGTGAATTCAGAGGCGGAAGATCCGAATGACTCTTTATATTGCGAACACGAGGATTTCTGCTGCTTGAAGATGAATGAAAACAACCTTGCATCGAAAAAATTTTGTAACGAAAAAGTATTATGCTTTACATAGTCAGAACTTCAAAATACAAAATCTTAGATGTCAAATTTCCCATTTTACACGACATATTATAATTCATTTACAAGTCAAATATTTACTTTACAAGTCAGATTATGAAATTAAGGGGAGGGAAGAATTAAACCCTAAATTGACTTTTAGAAATGGGCGAATTCATCGAACTTCGGCAACCTGTCCATTTCGGCGGTGTTAAAGAAGTCCACGGGGATCCATATGGGAATTTTATAATATCCATTGGTAAAGATGACGGCAGATTGCACAAATTAAACGAAGTTGATTTGAGTGACGCGTCAAACTCAAATTTGGAGAAAATATCAGACGATACTTTGAGCTACGCTTCGTTCTGTTCAGATCATAAGAATCTGATTTGCGGAGGAAGCTTGAGAAAATTATATAAAATTAATTGGCCTGAGGCAACAAAAATTGATACGATAATTACACTTCCAGACGCTATAGTTAATGTTTCTTGCTCTGGCCGTGGAACTTTAGTACTCGTTACTTGCCAAAATAACCACTATTTCATAATAGATTACTCAAAATCTTCAATCATTCACGAAAACTCATCAGATTCAGAAATTCTATGGGCAAAAATGAGCCTCGATGGTCAATATTTTACAATTTATTCACAAAATCAGAAACTAATTATATATAATTCGAAAGATTTTAATATAATACTAGAGAAAGATATGCTTATCAACGAAGGATCTATTTCATGGGGATACCCTTCTTATCTGATATATAGTTCCCCACAAGAAAGTTCAAAATTTACACTTCTTGATGTAGATCAACAGACAGAGGATATTTTCACCGTCTCAGATATAAACATGCCGATAAAATTCATGTCTATATCTGCAAGAGACTATATTACCGCAATTGATAATAATAACGAAGTTTTTATCTTCTCAAGGCCTCAAAATTTGAGCAATGGAAACCATGCAATCAAATCGCAGTTCAGCAAGAAGCTCGAAATGCCTGAGATTAAGTGCATTAATTGGTGCATTAGTTCAGTAATTGGAGGAAATGAAGATGGTGAAGTTTTTAAGCTTGAATGCAGTCAATTGACAGATATGCAGACTCCTGCAGCAGATGAAATCGAAGAGCCAACAACACAAGGCTTTTTATCGGACAAAGAAGATGAAGAAAAAACAGAAGAAAAGACTGAAGAAAAACCAAAGAAATCTATCGCAGATGCATTTGGGGGACTCAAAGCAACAATGAAAGATACAGACGCAGTTCATAAGAAGAAACTTGCGAAAACAAAAAGCCACACAAAACAACAAAAACTCGATTTAGTTGCAATACCAAAAACAACGACAAAAATCAAAAATCCAAAACCAACGAAACAAGTAGATAGCGATGAAGAAGCTGCTGCGGCTGCTCCTCTTATTGAAGATGATGCATCAAAAAACTTCTTGTCCGGATCAGATGAAGAAAATGAAGCAAAAACAAAAGAAAATACAACAAAAGTTGAAGTTGAGAAACCATCAAATCAGAATTGGTTGGACTCTGATGAAGACGAAGAATCTGCTCCACCAAAGGTTCCTCCAAACTCAGAAGATAGACCAATGGATTATGATGAAGATTTTAATGCTCCGCCGCTACCAACAAGCTTCAATAAAGATGAAGCAAGCGATATAGCAAAACAAGAAACAAAGACCGGATACACAGAGACATTAAGTCATACATTCATGCCAGGTGCTGTAGAAGTCATTGGTGACGATGAACACATAGTTTGCTTCAACTCAACAGCTCTCTGCATCCAGGGACTCAAAGAATTCGGCGAACAATGCATTAAAGTTATGAGGCCTGATTCGATCGAACCGTTTGATATCATCGATGGACGTGATGCAAGCAATGTTAAATATGTTTCAATGTACGGACCAAATCTCATCATTAGCTCATACACTTCATATTTACTTAAAGTATATAACGAAACAGGTGAAACAATACACGAAGCAAGAGGTGAACTTGCAGATGGAGAATCAGCAGTTTTAGTTGCTGCTGGAACATCTTTCTTTGCAATTGCCACATCGCTAAACAGATTACACATTCTTGATGCTGCAGGTGTCGTTCTTGCAAGCCTTGAAATAGAAGGAAGATTGATCACAATGGCAGCATGCGAAGAGTTCTTAATTATTGTCAGTGGAGGTCTCCACAAATTTGAAGTTTTCGACATAGACAATCGCAAATCTGTTGCTAAAGGTTTGCTTGCAGGAAAGCAGCCACTTAGATGGATTGGTTTTGATTCTCTTACAAAAGAATCATTCGTCCAAAGTGGCGATAATATCATCTTCAAGCTTAACGATAACTTTGGAACCTTATGGTCACCAGTTTTAGATCTTAGTACTGAATTATCGAGTGGTGAACAATTCTACACAGCTTATGTTGAGGATGGCGTTGTATATGGCTTTGTTGTTAAAGAAGGAAAATCACTCCCATCAACAGTTCCTTTGCCACATATGACATCATTTAGAGCATCACCAATAACAATTAATGCAGCAAACTCGAGTTTGGCAGTGAGAAATCCTGAAGGTACAGCAATTTTGGAACACTTCAGAGACTGCCTTGTTGAGAGAAAGTTCCTTCAAGCTGTGCAAGTTGTTCAATTAACAGATGATGAAACAATTCACCAGCGTGCGTTAGAGTTTGCTTTGATCAGAGGTGAAAATGCTGTTGCAACAAGAATAGAAGAATTTATGAGCAGAGAAAAGGAGAGCGATTTCATTTTCAGAGACAAGCCAATCAAGCGCTGCGAACTTAGACGTACAAGGCCACCACCAGAGATAGAAGAAGAAGAGGAAGATGAAACTGCTGAAGTCAAATCAACAAAGAAGAAGCAATCAGAGCCACAACAACCACAGAGACCTGCGATATTCGACATCAGTTCTCTCGGCAAGAAGAAGAAGATGATCAGCTCCGATGACGATGAGTTGCTTGACGATTTAGAAGATGTTCCTCCGCCACAAAAGACAACGAAGTCGAAGAAGAGAACAGAAGAAGAAACAAGAGAACCTTCACAGAAAGTCACAAAGAAGAAAGAGTCTCAAAAGAAGAATTCAACAAAGAAGGGCAGAGAGGAAGAATCCCAAAAGGAAAAGCCGAAGAAGAAAGAACAAAAGAAGAAGAGACTTGCGGACGATTCTGGATCGAGCGAATCAGAGAAAGAAGTCGAAGCTGTCGAAGCAGAAAAGAAGACAAAGAAGAAGAAATCGACAAAGAGGTCGTCAAAGCGTCTTGTTGGATCAAGGAAACCTACTGGTATTGCATCGCTTTCATCCTTTGGTTTCTCATAATTTTTATTTTTATTTTGAATTTATATAAATATAATATTTTTAGAATAGTTTAGTGTTTTACTTCAAAAACTCATTGCTGAGTCTTCTTCCATTCAAGGTACTCGTTGTATTTCTTGGCGTTTACGCGTTTCTTCTTTTCGTTTGTTCATGTTTTTCCATGCCTTGAAAGCAATGAATTCATCAAAACTGATTTCAATGAATTTGCGTTCTACTCTCTTCTAAAGGAGCCTCTCCTTGTGCAGGAGTTGCTTTGCAACGATTGCTAACTTCTGCTCTTCAGTCAGGTTCTCAAGGATCGTTTGTCTTTCTCTTCGATTGCTTTGGCGATTCTTGCATTCTTTTTTTCTTCACTCTCTCCTTTTACTGGCTTAAAGAGCTTCCAGTTGACCTTTGGTAAGTAGATTGTCTTCTCTTGAGATATTCTCGAAAAATGAGATGATATTTTAAGTTTCTTTTTTTACTCAAAAATAAAAAATCCATTTTTGCTTCTTCTCAATTTTTTTTAGAAAAGAAATCGTACTTACTTTTAGAGATCATTAAAAATCAATTTCCAATGGAATTTATCATCAGCAATACTGGGAGTAGACTCTAGCGATGTTTTCCCACGGCTTTAAGAAGTCTGAGCGCAAATACAGATGAAATTCATTTTCGCATCAAAGATAACAAAACAAAGATAAAAAACAAATATAATATAACATGTTACGGAAATATCATATTAGGTATGATGTTGCAATTCGTTGTAGAATCGAATCCTTGAGTTTACTATGTTTTTATGAAAATAATTTGAAATATGATAAATATTTCTGATGTAGAGATTTTCCTCTATCATTCAACTTACATGTTGGTATGCAATCTATGCCATTACCAATAACCATTAAATATAAATAAATATAAAAGATTTCGAAAATTGTCACATAAATGTATATTTGTCATGTAAATGTCAAAAATATTGTCTTGAGCATTTCTCGCTGAATAATCACAAAAGAAAGAAATATAATTTCGATTTATATAGCCAAAGGCAGTGCGGAGTAATCTGAGGTGAATGAAGCAAAAGATCACTATTTTATTATAAAAGAAAACAAGTAATTAGTTTATTTTGGCGTTTCCTGTATTGGCCTAGTGAAGAAATCTATTGCGAAAGCACGGACATCTTCTGGTTTCCTCTTAAGAACGGAATAAACGAATTCTTGGATGGCAGCGTTGAGTTCTGGATGCTCCATCATGTAGCGCTCGTTCTCGATTCTGAGCTTGTCCAATTCCGCGCGGTTTTTGAGTTTTTCGTCCTTCGATGGCGCTTCTTTTGGAGGAAGACGTGTCATTAGATGTACGTTATTAATGTAAACCATTTCAATATTTTTAAGATTCTGATTTTAGTAAATTATATCAGTACATACATATTATTTCACTTTTTCAAATATATCTTCAATAAAATTCTCAAGTTGTAACTTTAAAAAAACATTGGTCATGTAAAATGTCAAATTTCACTCACCCAACTTCTCATTTTTCTGAATCAATGCATTTAAAAAATCGGTTTCGTCACATAATTGTCTGAGAATCACTTCAATATTAGCTCTGCCTTCATTTGATATAAAATTTGAAGCAATTGAATATTAAAAATTACCAATGTTGACATAATGTCATAGCTCAGCCATTTTTGACAAATAAAAATTCGACAAAATTAAGCTGACACATAAACCTATATAAGTAAAATTTACGCGTCAAATTTTTCATTATTTTAGAAACTGAGTTATGACAAAAATAATATTAAAAATATCATATCAATGGCGTACAATGATCGAATATCAGATAAAAATTGATCTATTTCATTATGAATATTGATGATTTGTGAGAAGTTTGACCAATTTCTCAAGCAACCCAAAAAGATATAATGCTGACGAAAGGAAGTGAAAAGAGACTATATATTTGCAAGTGAGAAGATTCTGCCTATTTAAAAGAATTTCGGCAATCGCCTCGATTTTTATTCCCATCAATTTTAAGGCTTTGCGATTGCCGATCAACTGGTATTATTTGTATTTAGAATTTTGTTCAAAATAGAATTCTCGACTGCATTTGCCTGCTAAAATTCTCCTATCAGTGCACGCATGGACTATAATATCTACATTCAAAAGGATTGGTGCATCAATCACCTCAACATGTGCTTTTAAAGCGATTTTTAGTGCTTCATAATTAATATTTCATATCACATGTCATAAAATGCTTTCATTCTTGATTTATTCGATATCTTGCGAACCAAAGATGGTATTGGACGTTCTTTATATAAATCCGGGTCGAAATCCTTTCGAACTATATCCTGCATGTGATTTACCGCTTTGTTTCACACAAAATGTAAATCATTTTAATTCAAAAGGCCAAATATTTAAATGTTCGTCTTATTTGCTGACTGTTCAGCCATTGCTTCTCAACAACACGCCAAATTTGCTCTGTAAGACACAGCTTTCGAAAGAAAATCAAACAATTATTTCAAGAATGATCGCAAATGATTTTCAGATCTCGTTCAACATCAACGGAAGTAGAGCAACAGTTCCTTTGACTACTGATGGTAAAAAGCTTAACACACACTTCGCATTCAAAATTTTTGCTAATTCTAACGGACATCTCAAAATAAGTTCAATAACATCATCAAAACCAGTAAATATATCATCTAAGGAACCGTTCAACATTACATATTCATTCGAACGCGTTCATTCGATAAAATTCTACACTCTTCCTGATTCTCTCAAGAAATTATACTTCTTCATTGCTCTTTTCCTTGGTTTATACTTTATCCTTATTATCAAGCCGGAATTCACAACAAGACCAATTTCTGCGATTGTTTCCGCAATTCCACAAAATAATTACATTCTCGCTGTTTTCTGTGGTGCTGGCTGTGGTTTTATCGCATTCTTTGTTGCAATAGCTATTGTTTTCTTTATCAAGCCAACATCATACAAATCTTGGTGGCTGACTTTCGCGATTCCTGCTGCTTCTTCGTCATTTGTTAATAGCATTGCTACGTCGTTCCTCTGCGTCACATGGAAACTAAAAGATGTTGCTTCAGCACATTATTTCTCGCCGCTATTGATCCCTGCGTTATTCTTGACTATTGTATTCAGTGTTCTTTGGATTCCAATATGCGTTGGAAGCTGCATCACTATTCCTCTTAAGTTAGTTTTTTCATTTATCATTTCAGTCATCTTTGTCAAGCTTCCAGTCAATCTTGCAACATCTCTCATCTTCAGTATGATATTCAACATAAATAACTTCCATCATCTCATTAATATACCTGTCAGACGCTTTATCACTAGCAGAAGAACATTCCTTGTACTTGCAAATTGCTTGTTGTTCTTCATTTTGTTCCCTATATCCAAATCAGTTGATCATGCATTCAAATATCAGACAAACAACGTTAATTGGCTCTCAGCAATCTACGTCATTCCTATTTGGCTCTTCTCTTGCATATGCATCGGAATTTCATCTCTTGCACTCGGTGATGCTGAAGATTGGGCTATGTTCTCATTCATATCAGCAGGAGGTGCTGGATTAGTTTTCTGGGTTGTTAAAATGATCATATATACGTTCGTTGACCATATGAATGGAACATTACAAGTTTCATTCCAAGCAGGAATCATTGGCTTTGTTGGTGGCTTTATTTCTATAGCTGGTGGAAGTGTGAGCACTCTTTCAGCTCTCATTTGGATCCTTCTCACGCGATCATCAGCAAAGTCTGCTTAATTTGTTATGTAATATTACTAAATACTATTGTTTGTTCAAGAATATAAAAATTCATCGATATTTTCGCACCTTCACCACATTCAAGGCATCAATCAAAAAAACATTGGATATAAAATTGAAAATTTTACCATGTTTTACGGGCGCGAAAGAACGACTCTCTGGGGTTTCTAGGTCACAGAGCACTGCAGTACATTTCTCCTCTGGCGCCTCGCAAATGTCAGGAAGATAGTTAGAGCAGAAATGGAAAGAGACTTTTTCACTAAATATATATTTTGAGAGAAAAAGTGCAAGTATATTTTGTATCGATCATGAATTTTTTTGAAGGCTATAGGAATGGCAATATCCACAACTTTTTGAGTGGAGCGAAGCGGAACTCAAAAAGTTGCGGATACTGCTAATTGTTGCAATCATCGATTTTCTTTTCTTGCTTTAGTTATCTAATACCATGACACACAGGTAGCTTATGCACACTAGTTTGTTATGTTACTAGACAACCAAAGCGATTTACGATTTATAATTATCCGTTAATAAATATCATCAAAAATGATCAATTTCTGGCACAGGTTCTGCAGATATTTGTGCTCGAAATTGATCATTTTTGATGATATTTTTTTATAAATTGACGACTACAGGCAATAGCAAGCACAAACATTACATTTACAACGCACAAATATTCGACGTATACCATATATAATGAAATGTAGCGTTTATTTATTTATGTTTTCACTTATTTAGGTACAAGAAAATGTTAAAAATTCACTAAAAAATAACTTTCTTGATTTTGTTTCCCTTCAAGCTAAGGAATAATTGTTTGAAGTATCACAGCTTAATTTTAACTTTTTAACAATATCATTAACATCTCCTAGGAAAATGGCGTAATCATTTAACATTTTAATAGATATTTGAATGCCTGTATGCTAAAGAATACGTTGTTAATGGTAAAGTAGCAAAATAAACAAGTAGACCATAAAATTGCATTGCATAGATCTTAAAGTTACCATTTGCTAATATTATCATGAATCAATATTAATAATAAGTGGATTCAACTGACATACAATCATATTCTTGATGTAGAAGCCGAGATTCAAAAAAAAAGTTTTTGGATTGCAATTCGATAATTTGTTTTCATGTTTAATATTCATACTACAGTGCATTGTTGTGAAATTTATATTCATATTACAATTTGCGTGTTTTCGTCTCAAAAATCAAATATTTTCAATAAATTTTGGTAGTACAATGATTAAAATGCTTCAAACAATGGAAATTTTATCTTGAAATCGAGAAATATTCAAGTTTTTAATATTTTTTATTCTTTTGTGTTTTGTACTTTTATTAATAAAATGCTGCTAAGTGATGATCAGTAAATGCATTAATGCAAGAAAAACAGGTTTTAGATTTTCATCAAAATCATGATTTTTGAAAAAATCGGGAAAATTTTTCCTTCTGAGGTGTAGTCCCGCGACCTTCATAACTTTTTATCTGATCAATATTTTTTCGATTTGAAAGTACTTTTATGTACATATTGATAGTTGTCTATCCAGTGGTATAAGTGGCACAGTCTATATATCTATCAAATCATTGATTGCGTTTCAAATCGTCCAAAAATATACGATTTCCAGCATAAATGTATGCACTACTATGCAGCATATGATATTTTTATGTGTATTATTGATTCAAATTCCTCTTATACGCTTAAAATTAAAAATGCAACTAATTCATTAATTGATTTGAGGGCGATTATACACATGAAAGTTATTGAATTTGATGGGATTTGGATTTGCAGCTGTAATAATGTAAAATTTTAGAATTTTAGAATTGGTTTTATTATTTATGAGATTTTTCAATTGGAAAGTAAAAGCAGATCAAAATTTTGCTTTTGTTAGATATACAATTGCTAGCCTTGAATTATAGTTGAGATCGTGGTGATAAAAATATTATATCAAGGTAATATTTCATTAAAAAGACGTCAAAATTAATATTTTATGATATCTTTTAAAAATGAATAAAATTATAGACTTTGATCTTTATTCCAGAATATATTTCAGTAGAAATACAAGAAGGAAGAAGAAATATTAAATTTTTTTAGTTGTCATCATATTGATAACTTCAGGCTGTAATAATCTATTTTTCGATTTGAAAGTACTTTTATGTACTTATTGATAGTTGTCTATCCAGTGGTATAAGTGGCACAGTCTATATATCTATCAAATCATTGATTGCATTACAAATCGTCCAAAAATATACGATTTCCAGCATAAATGTATGCACAAATATGCAGCGCTGAGGAAAGATGGTGTATCAGCGCATAATTTTTTTTTCATTGCCAAATCTAAAATTCTAAAATTTTACATTATTACAGCTGCAAATCCAAATCCCATCAAATTCAATAACTTTCA
>JALKBU010000640.1:0-29682 GCA_023091735.1 Trichomonas tenax | reverse complement strand
CGCCCATAAAGTCTTCAGAATCGGATAAAGGAATACCCATCCAATAATTTGAACGGTCGCCCGTCGTGTATAAAAACGTATCTGCTGACGAAGCTCCTGTATTTTCAAAGTTTTTAATTCTTCTGTATGGTTGAACTGAATTCGCAAAATCTTTATTAACGGATGTAGTTTTGTGCTTCTGCTTTTTGTTATTATTTTGATCATTTGTAATTTTTAAAAAATAGTAACGTTTAAAAGAAATATATAATGTATAAAACGCGCAAGTTATATCTCCTTCTCCATTGGCAACAAAGGTGTTGATGATGTAATCTTATCTTCAGAAGCTGGCTTTTGGAAGATTTCCTTGGCGGATCTATCGATAGCAAGTGTTCCAAGCTCGTTAGCAATCATTAACTGGCACATATCTGCTTTTTCTTGTGGTGTCTTTCCAGCAAAGTCCGAAGTTGAAACTGTCTTGAGGAATGTAATGTGGATGTGTCCAAATGGAACGCAAAGAACGAGCCAAAGCCACTCAAGGAATGTGTCGACAACCCAGTTATATGTGACACCACCAAACGCGAAGAGCCATGAATATCTGATGGCAACAGGCTGGATCGGTTCATCGGTGAGGAAAGATCCAGTTCTAAATCTGAACAAAATATCGCCATTTGAGATTTTGCCTTCTGGAGCGATAGAAGCTGGATACTTGGAGTGATCCTCCATGACTGTCCTGATTGCCTGTGAATTTCCTTGTGCTTTCGATCTATCAATGAAAGTAGCGCCATTAGCCACAGCGATCTGTCCTAGTGCTGGGATACCCTTGATTCCTGAAATAGCGATTATTGTGAATGGGCGGTAGATGTATGTCAAAAGGCCGTCTAAGAGTGATAAGTGATTGAAAACGAAGGCTCTTGCTTCGAAATCTGGCTTTCCGTCAACAGAGATGTACCAGATACCGAACAAGAAAGCAAGTGCGCGAATGAATTTCTGTGATGTGTAAATGCCATAAGGTTCCAAAATCCTAATCATTCCACGCCAGTTGTGGAAGACGTGGCATGGTGTCATGATGATGATGTAGAGCAGTGTGATGACGAATATGAGGATGAAGCGGAGCCATCCAAGTCCGAAGAAGAACAAAAGAAATTGGACGAATCTCTGGCCTTTAGTAAACGTTGGCTCTGCATAAGCGGCGTGGAACTGCTCGTCTGAGACCGTCGAGAGACTCGTTTGGTGCTTCAGATGATCTCTTCCATGAGGAAGGCAATCCGTGAAGCCCATGAAATTATTTTATCGGTAAGAATTGTAAACTTATCTTTTCTGACTTTTTGACATCCTCGGCAAAAATATACTTTAAGATGTCAAAAATAATGTCATAATTTAGGATTTACAACGACAGAATTTATTGTCAAAAATATTATTTAGATTGACGGTTTTGTATTTTATTGTCAGAAATTAACTTTACATAGCAATTTTTTGTTCTTTTGGAAATGTTCAATATTAGATTAGAAATTTGGTACCAATATTTGCAGGCTAATGTTTTAAAAATTAAAAGATTGGTGTTTTAAAGTAGTATACAGAGTGTGATTTTTTGGGGTAGTTCAAAATTTTGTCCAAACCTCAAAAACTCCCACTCTGAGAATATCCATAATTATAATTTCCTTAAAATTCATATTATAACAATTTTCCTATCATTTATATCAAAATCCCAATAATTTCTATAATTTGTTATTAAAATGTATTGTTTAATTAATAATCTAAATTCTTATTGTTATGATTTATTAATGGTTTATCTAAATTTGTAAAAATAAAAAATAATTTTTATATATTATGAAAAAATTAATATATTTTTTCTTCTAATAAATAATTATGACAACAACTCAAAATCTTCTTAATATAACACAAGAACAATTTAATGAAATTTTCATTGGTGGAAATCCTAAAGTAAATGATGAAAAAAATGATAAATATAAATTATATACTATTTATAAAAATCTTTTGAAAATTACCGGATGTGCTCATGAAAATATTTCTGAACTAAAACGTAAAAATACCGATCAGATAGAGCTGTGCAAAATAAGGTTAAAATAATTCATCAGAACTCGAATTTTGCGAATTTTTTTGAGTTGAAAAAAATTATGAAATTATCAAAATCTGATACCGCATACATCTAGCATATACATAGAAGTAGCATGGTATATAAAATTTTTTATTCAAATTCACACCAGGTTTCTCTAAGCTTCCTGCAAAAGGAAAATTTCATCTCATAAGGTTATATTTTTGAATAATTTACATCAGATGCACTCAGTCGGGCCTTAAATGTTTTTATTTTAAAATATAGGAAGAATATATTTTAATATTATGGTGTTAAGGATTGAAATTGATTCTATAATGAGAAAAATGAACAAAAATTTATTTTTGATTATTTGATAAATTACATGACAAAAAATAAATTTGACTGTTTACGTGGCAAAAAATACTAAATTGTCAGAAATGAACCTTGATGAAGAAAATGAAGATCGAATTCAGATTCCAGAGGACAATATCACAAAAGATCCAAAGGAGGAGTTTATTAGCATCGTAAAATCGCTCAATTCTCAAGAAATCGATATATTAATTAACGGTCTATTTCAAATTTACTTCAATGAGGCAGAAGAGGGTGAAAATCGAAGACTGGCGCTGCTAAAAATTGAAGTTATATCGTATTACACACCTCATTTCGATTATAAATACTTTGATCAATTAATTATTTGTCTTAGATTTGGACAAGAACAGTTTTCACAACTCGCCTTAAATATATTACTGAATTCATTTAAATCCAACTCAGAATTCGCAAATAATTTCACAAATTCAGCATCAATACAAAAATTTATTAATTGTTTTTCGATTCCATTCAACGAGTCAATGGCTCAGGTTCTGATTTCGCTTCTACAGAAACCAACAATGGCAGATAAATTCGTTTGTTTAGGAATATTTCAACAATTCCAAATGCTAATTTCGAAAATAAACCAAGTACTACAACTTCCGGACGACATAGATAAGATAAAAGAAATAAAATTGCTTCATCACATAATTGATATATATACCGAAATAAATTTGAACATTTACACGAATTTCAATGTTACACAGACGTCATTTCTGGAGTTAACAAGATTTATGAACCTTGACACGTTCAATTTTTATCCGGAATTATTTTATCATTCGATCGAATTCATGACGAAAATAATGCCGATTCTTTCACTAAATCCCGAGAGTATAGCATTCGATTTCATTGCTGCTGCTGAAGAATACGTTGATCTTTTTGAAAACGGCACAGAAGAGTATAATTTGATAATTTTGCAATATTATCGATCATTATCAACAAAAAGTAATATTTTTAGCACAGAAGATGAAGAAAAACAAGTAACTAAGCAATATAATAAGCAGAGAGACTTGATAGCAAGAAGCCACTTCCCTGAAGTGGTTATAAACTTCTACAACACATGGAAACTCAATTTCAACAGTTATAGCTGTCTTTGCAAATTGTTTTTGTGCATTCTTCCTGTGAAAAGGGATTATTTGCAGATGATATTAGACAATGGATTGATTGCAAAGTTCAATGAATGTTTTGATTCAGGAGATTTAGATGTAATGATGACTGTTAGTGAATTCTTCACTCTTTGTTGTTTAGAGCCATTTTTCTCTATTTGTTTAGATTTTATCACTGAAAATTCAATCATTGCTAATATTGGTGAAGTTCTGATGACCGTAAGAGAGTTAAATCGATTTGTTATCATTCTTAACGGTCTCTGCAGACTTGTGACGAATTTAAAAGAAAGAAATATGTTTGTTGTTGAAAATCCACTCGCAGCGCAATTTATGGATTCTTCTTATGAAGAATTTCTTGAAAGAAAAGATTACTTAGAAGTGGAAGATGAAATATATCAAGCACTGAATTACCTCGATATCAATATATCGCAATTGTTTTCGAAATAAAATTGTTTTGTTATATCGTACAAAAAATAAACAAACAATAATTTATTGATCAAAAACAAGATCAAAAGTAGAGTCCTGTTTCCAGGTGATATTAACAACTTCGTAGTTCTGAGGGACTGAAATTCTCTGTGTTATCTTCGGCTTCTCTTTGAAGATCATTCCTTTCCTTGTGTTTCCGTATAGAATGACAACATATTCCTTCTGTTCATTGCAATAAGCGAAACAAACATCGTTATTTGGTGACAACTTTACTAATTTTACAGGTTTCTTGAATGCAGATATCTCAAACAGCATCTTTGTCTTCGAGAAACCATAAACGTTTCCATCAGGAGTTCCAAGCGCGATAACAATGTCATTGAAGTCGATAGATTTAATGATGTGTCTGTGCAAATCAAGTTGTGATCTCAGGAATTGATATCCTGACTCACAGATCAATCTAACGAGCAGCAATGTTCCAAATCCTCCAAGAGTATTCTCTAACATTGAGTTTGCGAGAATGTTGATGTTCATTATCTGTGACGCTTCATCGTAAGCTTTGGAAATGAAGAATTGCTTGAAAGCCTGCAAAAATGCGAAGTAATCTTCGTGTGCTGCTTTAGCAAGAGAAGTGATATAAGAACTCGCAGCGTATTTGTCAACGCTTTGCAGAAGAAACATGAAAAGATCTGTGTGCGGAGATTCTCTGAACCAAACTTTGATTCCATATGTGAGAATATTTAACGCGACATGAAAAACATTCGAAGATAATGTTGCAGAACCTTTCAAATAAAGAAATAGAGGTCTCGCGAGATTTGCAGGAATTAAGTTTTCGTTAACGCAACAAGCAATGCTCAAAAGAAATTTGTTTGGATTGCTGATGCTTTCGATCGTTCCATCGGTGACTTGATACAATGTTGAAGAAATCATTTGTTGGCAATCAGAGCTTTGGACTAAAGGAATCAAATTTGTAATCAATGGAGCAGTGATATCTTGAACTATTTGACTTCCTTCGAATAACATTTTCAGCAAAAGCGGAAGACATTCAACAAAAATTCTCGAAGATTGCTTCTTTGAAACGATTCCAACAATCGATGAAATGATGTT
Organism: Trichomonas tenax; assembly: GCA_023091735.1. Taxonomy (NCBI): domain Eukaryota; phylum Parabasalia; order Trichomonadida; family Trichomonadidae; genus Trichomonas; species Trichomonas tenax. Next base: position 24,648 of record JALKBU010000640.1, on the reverse strand, counting down.
GCAAGCGACCCAGTGATTGACAATAACATGAGGAGAAGCGATATACAACAACTGCCCACTAACAGTGAATTTGTTGTAGTAAAATGTTGGATTTTGATTCGCACCGATAAAAACTAAATTTCCTGGTTGATCGTGTAACTCTTCATCGCATAATTTAAAGATTTTCAGGATGTTCTCGAGAAATGTTGAATCGCTTTGATTGAAAGAAGTGATTTCGCTGAAGTTATGGGTGTCAAAAGCAACTCCTTTTCCTCCAATGTTGACTGTTCCTATCGAAGAAAGAGATGTGTTCACATCTTTGCTGGAATACGACCAAATCAAAGTCGCTTTCTGAGGAATGACAGACAATGTTGTAACTGGATCAGGATTCTCAAGATTATACATCAAAATCGTTCCGCCTTGATACAAAATGAAAATCAATCCCATTTGTTCATAAACGTAAACTTTTCGAGGCCGAATATGATTTCCGAGATAATGAATCCTTTGTTCTCCCAAATTAAACATGCACGAAGATCCGTCTTCACCGATAGCAAGAATTCGAGGAAATCCACCTATCATGTAAGGAGTTTGAACGATTCCAACAACTGGACACGAAAGGGCGGGAATTTGATTTAGCGGCTCTTCTGAGTTTTTGTTGTAAATTGTAATCGTGCCATTCTCAGAACCAGTGATGAGATATTCATTTCCTTTGTTCGTGATCGAATATAATGAACTTACAGTTGAATGTGAATGATTAGATTTCGAAACAACGTTATTTCCGTCGTAATACTTGATGTAATCTGTATGATCGGATGCATAATACTGCTGACAGTTTCCTGACGACAAATGATAATTTCTCTTATTTTTATTTCCATGGAAAAATCTCTCGCCGTTTTCGTCTTGAACGCATAATATTTTCGTTCCCACAACGCCGAGGAACTGTTCTCTATTAGTAAAAGAAACGTATTTGTAGTATTTTGGTGTGATTTGTTTCATCATCGTGTATTCGATGTCATTTTTCGATAATTTGATGTTAATTACATTTCCGAGATGCGTAACAATCTGAATAAGTTTGTGTGATCGCCAATAAACCTTTAGAATGGCTTCATTTTCTTCTAAATCTTCAATAAGAACGGAATTTATGAAAACAAATGACGAATCATAAACATGTACTCGATTTCCTTTCATCACTACGTATCCATTTTCGCAGGCCCATTGTCTTTTGTGGAGAGACGGCTCAAAAAGTCGAACTGTCTTCTCTCCCGTATATGTATTATACGAACATATAGAGTTGTATGTCATGAATAAAACTGTGTCTCCTAATGTAGGCGCAAGCGACGTTAAACCGAAAGATTGAAGAACTATCTGCGTTTCGCCTGTTTTGACGTTCAATTTATAAAACGTGCCACCTAGACTCCATAGGTATAACAAATCGACATCCGTAGAGCTGTTAACCGCTTTAAGATAACCCGGTTTCACGTTTGCTTGGAATGAGTAAAGACAAACTCCATCACGCATCGACCAACCGCAAATAACTCCGTCATAGGACACAGAAGTGAATGTATCTGGGTGCAAAGACGTCGAAATTCCAGTTACTGTTCTCGTATGTCCGCAAAGGAGCGAAACTTGATGCAATTCCTTACCTGTATCTCCGAATATAACGATTGGGCCCTCTTCTGTGCCAGCAGCGAAATATTTTTTGAAATGAAAATCTTCATTAGCGAAAACACCAAGAGGATTTCCAAGCCAATGGACGTAGGAGTACCTGAACGTCGACGGGAGAACGGAATTTGTCTTTTCTATCGAAAGAATGATTGGCATTGATGAATTTTGCCGAAACATTTCTTTTTTGGCACTTTTTTGGAAAAATTCACTTTTATTGAAAATAACAGCATAAATCTTTGTAGTGAATCAAGATTTTTCGTTTTTTGGATTAAAGCGATTCAATACTGGGTTATATAACCTTATTGTTCGGACTTGTTTTCATTAAAATATCTCTTTATCTGTTCATTATTTTTATTGTTTTCTTTTATAATCATATACATCACTATCTATTATAATAATTCCACTTTTAATAAACTATAGTTATTAATCGAATAATGTTTATTTTTCTTTTTTGAGTGACTCGATGATGAAAAAAGAATTTTCCATACTAATTTCTATATTTGATGGAATAGAATCATTGCTGAGATAAAATGACCTATGGAAAAGCGAAATAATAATTTCTACACCTAATTTATCAAAAAATTATTTCAAATAATTAATTAAGAAATATGTTATGAAATGAAATCAGATTTTAGTTTTGCTTCATGATGGAAAACAGTTGTTTTATTGTTTCATTGATTTGATGATGAATGAAATATAATTTCGATATTTTTATTCTTCTTAATTATTAACAACTTTGTGAACCATAACATAGATAGGAACTAAGCTTCTATGCACTACATATGCATTTGAGATTCTAAAACACTTTCTAAAATTCATTTAATTCATTGATATTAGAAACTAAATTATTTCAATAATATTCAATCATTTGCAATGTGGAGCATTTTTTTTCTAATTCAGGAACATGAAATTTTGATTTTTTGTTTAAAATGAAAGAAAAAATGAGTTGATCAATAAATATGGTTTATGGATTAGTTTGTTGTCACTCAATATCTGTTATCTTTCCTGTGTAGAAGTCATAAACGCGAACAAAATCACCCATGTTAGTGATGATTCTTTCACCATCGAAAATTATTTGTCTAAGAATTCCATAATTTTCAACCATTCTCATTCGAACAGATCCGCATTTGAGTGGAGCTCTTGGCTCAGTAATAACAAATTTATCATCTTTGAACTCAGGAACAACGATGTGGACATTATAATCGCCTCCAATAACAACTTTGTCATTCAAGTTATTGTGGAAAATATATTTGATCTTTTCTTCATCACCAAACATCTGTAGTCCGAGTTCCTTTTGATTGTTAATATCGTAATAAATAACACCTTCATTCGATGTCCCTATAACAGCAATGCCATTGTTTAAAACAGCACTGGATATCACAGGAGTTTTCACTGAAACAGTCGTAATGATGCGTCCTGAAAGTAATTTAACAATTGTGTTTCCATATATTGCAATACCTTTCTTCACATTGAAAGAGCAGAAAGCAACACTTTCTCCTTCTGCTACAGGTACATTCCAAACGATTGGACCTTTTGGATTTGAAATATTATGACATGATAAATCTTTCGATGTAGCGATGTAAAGCTGGTTGTTTGATGATGCCACAGCAATAGGCTTTCCAATATGTGGGAATTTTGCCTTCGGAAATGTGATATCATCGGTTGAATAAATAAAACCGCGATTTTCTGTAACAACAGCGAATATTGTTGAGTTGATTGTATGAATAATCGGATTGTTTCCAATTGAGTTCGAAATTTCCTTTATTTCTCCAGTTTTGATATTTATCAAGGAAACAATTGAATCATTGACAAAAACAATGGTATTATTATCAACGTAAATGAAATCTGTCGCTGATATTGGAAATGTTTTGATGTTTTCGTATTCACAGCCGCTTTCAAGATAATCATAAGCGAGAATTGAAAGTGAATTCTTAGAACAAAACGCGAAAGAGTTCGAATAATTGTGAATTTGGGTGATATCTGTACCTTTGAACGATTTTGCTTTAGGTTTGTGGTGTTCAATATTAAATGAAACGGCATAGCGCTTCGAATAACTAGTAAACCAATTGATATTCATCGGAGATTTCGATATTTTGAATTCTGGTTCCTTGAAAACGTTACGATATTTGTGTTCCCACAAAGATTGGGACAAACAAACGTCAGCGATGTCGTTATTCACTGGCGCAATGTCAGAAATCTTCTGCGGATCGAGTTTCTCTATGACAGGGAAAAGGCACCACGAAGGTAATTCGCTGATGTCAATCATTTTTAAAATAAATAATGACAGAAAAATTTTCAATAACCTTAATTGATAAAAACTTGTATTTATCCATACCATGATGCAAACAAACGATCTGAGCAATAAAAATTTTGATCAATTTTAATTTTTCAAAAAAATGGATATAAAAATTGTTGATTTTTGTTTGAAATATTCGTTTATCTAAGACTTTGTGCGTTATGATGAATTTATTTATCACTGAAAATACATTATTTTAGCTTCTTGTCATGTGCTGCTATAAATAAAAAGAAAAGACTTAAAAATTCACTTGAAAATAATTCTTAATAAAAGAAAGTTTGTAAACTATAAATAGAGAGACTCATTCGCAGGTTATGGGTGTGTTAACAGATTTAGCATAAAAAAGATTTGATCAAATATTTCGTTTAATATGTTAAAAAAAAGAAAGTAAGTCAAACTTGTATGGCCATTGCACGTGCGATGTTGCTGTAAACTCTTTGAGCCAGAAATGTAATTAAATTTACCAAATTTCTATCAATTTGTGAGGTATCAATGAAATAATAAAAACAGTAAACAAATTTTAAAATTTTGCGTTTATTTTGCTGAGCCTGCCTTTATAACAAGACAGATTGTTCAAAAATAATCGAATTAAGAATTTCACTCTAAGTTAAACTGAAGTGACAGCATAGCTGCCAAATCAACTTAAAAAGTGAATTCCAAGGGTTCGAACTGGTCGAAGATGTCGAACATATCGTACGATTGTTCGGCCACTGGGAACAACGCGGAGAAGTCACCAGTTTGGTGGACTTCAGGAGGGGATGAGCAAGATGTGTTCTGTGGAGATGGAGATACCTGAGTGGCGCAGATGGGCGCTGAAGGTATGACGTAATCCATCTGTGGCTTAAACATCTGTTGGGAGTACACAAGGCCCATGAAGTTCTGTTGTTTGGTTTGGGATTGCAAAAACTCGATCTGGCGCTTCTTCTGGCGACGGATGGTCCAGATTGGCTTTCCTAAAGCCTCGGTCGTGACAGTTTTGTCGTCGTTGATGAAGTGGATGAACTGCAACCTGTTGGATGTAGACATTAATGTTTTGATACAAAAGTGGCTTGGGCGGTTTTAACTCAATTGGAAATGGTTCAATTTTGGAAAAGTGACACCACTATTCAAAATCATATTGTTTTAATTATATAATACATTATTATCACAATCAATTTATTTTCGGCACGTTAAAATCTCCCAAACGGTTTTCTTATTTTAAAGGGGAAAAAATATAAGCAGGGGGTTCATCAGATTTTTTAATAAAGTCAATTAAAATTTTGTCAATATTACGATGATTTTGAAAATTTGTCATATAAATAATTTATGACACGTAAATTATAATTCAACATGTAAAGCGACGGAACTCATATAGTTCGATGCCATTTCTTGAAAACACGCGATATTTTGGAAGTACATACCATGGAGAATCTAAATATCGAATAAAATAAAAAAGTTTTGCAGAAGGCAGGAACGACGATTAAAACGGTTGACCTTTCGAATGGTAGCGAAGAACAACCAAATTCCAAACGACCACCTCCGCAAGTACTGGTATCACCGCGTAAAGACATACTTCGATGACCCAGCTCGCGCCCAGCGCCGCCGCAATGCCCGCAACCTCCGTGCTCAGCATATCGCTCCAAGACCAGCTGAGGGACCACTCCGCCCAGTTGTCCGCTGCCCAACAGTCCGCTACAACATGAAGGTCCGCCTTGGCCGCGGTTTCACACCAAAGGAACTCCTTGCTGCTGGCTTCGATCCAGCTCTCGCTAAGTTCCAGGGCATTGCCGTCGACTCCCGCCGCGCCCACTCCAAGGACGCAATGAACAAGGAGAACGTTGAGCGCCTTGTTGCTTACAAATCACGCCTCATCAAGGTCAAGAAGGGCGAGAACGTCGAGCAGGTTAACGACGATGCTCTCTTCGCTCTTCCAAAGGTCCAGAACGAAATCAAGTTCCGTGTTATCAGGGCTGAGGAGAAGAAGGCTGAGCTCTTCAAGGAGAAGACAGACAAGCTCAAGGCTTTCCGTGAGGTTAAGAAGGCTAAGAAGGAGGCCAAGCACAAGAAATAAACTGATAAATATTTTTGAAAAAATACGTCAAAAAGAATTAACAAATACACAACAAACATACAACAGCCTTGCCACAGATTATAACAAACTGACATAAACCATAATTATATTAATTTCATTAAAAAATATTCACAATTTTCAAATTCAATTCAGTTTCTATGTATAATGCAGCCAATGGATTGCAGTTTAGTAATTTTCTTTTTGCATTCGAAAAATGTCATGTAAAAGAGTTTATATGTCAAAACTAAACAAATTTATAAAAAACAAAAAAATAAGTTATTCATTAATCACATCTCCAGGCGTTGGGAAATATCGTTCAAAGATTTGCCCAAGAACTTCATAATCATTACTTTCAAAATGATCCCAAATTCCTTTAGCATCTTCCCTGAAATTCTCGCAAATAAAAGCAAGAGTTTCGTCAATTCCTTCGATTGGTGAAGATCGAATCATCTTTTTCCTTGCCTTGGAACTGAGGACTTTAATCGAAGCGATAAATTGTCCTGATTGCTTAACAATACCTAATTGAGCAGCATTTGTATGAATTAATTTAATCACATCAGGAATAATATCCTTGTATTTGATGTTTTCAAAGTGTTTTGTGATATTGGACATTTTGTTGATGACAGCAATCAACGTTGGCAAATTAGATGTCATATCAAGCTGCTCTGTTCCAGGAGATTCTAATGCCAACATTCTGATAATACAAATGAAAAACGAGTATAGCGTTTCATTCTTTTCTTCATACATATCGAATAAATCTTGAATAACTTCATTATATCCTTCCTGCAAATTAAATGATACAAAAATCTCAACGATTAGTTCTGCGACATGAGATGATGCCACGTAACGATTGTTTTCATGGAAAATCGAACAGAGACTTGCATAAATAGAGTTGATAGCTTCAGGTGACGGTTGGCAGTTGTAAATGAAGAATCTAATTGTATCGCAAACTGGCTCATAGTAAACTAATTCTATATGCTTCAAACTGGAAAGTAAACCCGGTACAAATGCTATTAATCCATGTCGAATCATCTGCTGCAATCCTTCAAAGAACGCAGAGCGATTAACACATAGGGATTCAAAAGTCTCTCCAAGGAAATACGGGAATCTTCCAATCATTGTATATGTATAATAGTATGTTAAAATGGGAGGAATAGATTCGATATTTTGCAGTGTGACTTTTGCCAATTCTTCAAACGCATTTACTAAGTATGAATCAGTAGATGTTCTTATCCATTGAACGCAAGTTTCCAATACATATATTATATCTCCTGGTTGGAATCTTGTAATCATTTTAGACATTGATATAATTGCGCATGCTTTATCATATTTATCTTCAGACATGAATAACTCTTTGATTGGATCAATAGGGACCAAGTATTCTTCTGGAAATGGATGCTCTTCAGTGTTAAGTCTGCCCATTAATCGGATTGCATCACCCAATGCAATACGTCGAGTCCTTTTTTCACATGGACGTCCTCCAATTGCAATTTTAACAATTTCAACGTATGCTGTTATTAGCTTCTCTCTATACGGTTCGATGGCATCAAGAATATCGATAATATCAGTTGGAGCGTAATACACATAAACATATTTTTCAAAATTATCAGATTGCAAAAGCATTATGATCAAATCTAAAAATCCATTTTCTAAAAGAATTTGTATTGTATCAGGCTCTTCACTCAAACAGAATTCGAGTACCTCAAGAGTAAGAGCATTGACTGGGTAATCTGCAGTACTCATTAGATGCAACATGAAGCGGAATAGATCGTCAAATCCTTGCTTATCTTTCGCATCGATTGCCTTTACCACATTTCTTCTTATAATCTTAAAAAATGATTCAAGATTTTCAGCTTGGATGCCTTCAAGAGAACCAAATATGAATGGATTAAGGAAACCATTTGAATAACCAATTTTTTCGAGTAATATGATCATGCATTTTAATATAATTTCTTGTGCATCTTCTCTGTTATAATTATTGACAAGAACAGGATAAAATGTATTCAATAGATATGATTCTCCTGTGTGGTGCTTAATTACTGATCCAGCTGCATATAATATAGGCTGCCATGGAACTCCATCTTGCATTAAAAGACTCATTGCTACTGACAAAACCTTCTCTGAGTATTCATGTCTGCTAGTATTATCTATTATTCTTGGAGCAAATTGCGAAAGTAGCAATGTCGCGCCAAGAGGATGTTTGCCATTAATTTTTTTGCGGATGCATGAAAACAAATACGGCCAACAAGTGCAATCGTTGATGTGAATTTGCTTTAGCAATTTTAGTTGAGGGGGTGTTGTTCTGAATTGCAATAAATAATCATGCATGATTCTCACTAAAAACTTAACCACAAGTTTTATGAATTTGTCCGAAAGCAGTGGCGTTAGATTGAGGAATTTTATAAGGTATGTGAAGCGTTTATCAGGATCTTCTTCATCCAATATTTGATGAAAACAATTATCGATAAATTGACTGTATTGTGTGAAGAAGTCTTTAAATTCATCCCTGATATTACACAGCTCATGCATTGTCATTTTGAAAATACCGCTAGAATCTTCATGATTTAAAGCCATATTGCATAAAAATGCAATTAAATAATTCCATGATTCGGGATAACTGCCTATTATTTGAACATTTGGTTCAGTTCGGACTATTATTGTGAGAAAATGGTGATACCATTTTGGATCACACTGTGGTATCTCATTCATGATCAAATTAACAAAATGACCTGCATTTTGCTCCTCAAATCCTGGAGGCCAGAATTCGTATAGGTAGTGTATGAGATATGGTTTGATTTTGTCGTTTGGCGCATCGATTTCATTCATAAATTCTAAAAGTCTTTCGTATCTAACATCTGTGTTAAGTAATATTATGCGAAGAATTTGGCATATGTATTCAATCAATTGTGGATCAACAATGGTCTCTATTAAAGGGAAAATATATTGCCATACTTGTAAAACTAGTTCTTGAGTAAATTCAATGATATGTATGAAAAGATATGGTGCCGATAATTCTAAAAAGTTTGATAATAATCGAACATTTTCAGGATTCGAAGATAAAACAAATAAATTATCGATGAATTGAGGAATATTGTATTCCAAAATATTTGGAAGAGGTTCTTCAACAACTTCTTCTTGCTGTATTTCACCTGGATTTTGTTTTAATTCTTGATTTTCAGACATTTGTTATTTTGACAAAACGTCTTTACATGTCAAACTATTACCTTTTTTTGACTTGATTAGTGAAATTGATATTTAGAAACATATGAAAGTTAAATAACTCGCGAAAATACGGCCTGCTGCAGAATATGCAGTGCCAAATAATGAAAATAATACAAGTATTTTGATGTTGCATGCTTTTTGAAGAAATGTTTAAGTCAAAGTTTACATGTCATATTTATTTAATTCGAAATGAAGATTTTCATTCGAGGTGGAATTTGGTCCAATGTCGAGGACCAAGTCCTCCTTGCCGCGTACATGAAGTACGGCAACAACCAGTGGACGAGAATCGCGTCTTTGATACCGAAAAAGTCACCAACACAAGTAAAAGCGCGCTGGGAGGAATATTTGGACCCAACACTGAAGAAAACCCCATGGACACATGCAGATGATGAGAAACTGCTCCATCTCGCACGTTACATGCCAATGCAGTGGCGAACAATATCTCAATATTTTAACAGATCACCGTACCAATGCATCGAAAGATACAGGGAACTGATCAGCAAGGCGACAAATACCCCGCACATCGATGACAACGAGTCCGCAATCCAACATCAAATGATGCCGAATTATGAAACTCTCAAAGCGACGCCAGATGGCGAAGAATTCGACCAAGATGAGCGTGAAATGCTCGAGGAGGCTCGTGCGCGTCTCGCAAACACACAAGGAAAGAAAGCAAGAAGAAAAGCACGCGAACGTCAACTTGTTGTCCTTAGAAAGATCGCGAGAATGAGAAAACAGAGTGAACTCAGAGCTGCCGGCCTTATCATCGATGAAAAGAGGCTGTGGGAAGATGAAGTTGTTGAATTAGATCCAATTCGCACGCACAAACCTTTTGCTGTTAAATTCAAGACAGACAAAGACGACAAAGAGATCAAGAACACAAGATTGATCAAAATCAAGCAGAAGCAAAAAGCAGTCAAGAAAACAATGGAATCTTTAGATCAGTTGAAACAAGAGCTCGCAAAAGAAGAAAAGAAGCTTGATGCACCAATCGATCACAGAAGAACAGAACTGATCCTTCCAGAACCAACAATTCCTGATTCTGAAATGAAATTAATTTCTGAGCTTCGTCATCACAATGCCGAATATTTGCAATCACGTTCAGCTCTGTCGTTATTCGGAGGACAGCAGAAACAATCAAAGCAAGGTTTATACGAAATAGAAGAGAACATTGAGCGCCAAGAAATCGAATATAAGACACCTGTCTATCAGCATTCTCTTCCTCGTCCAATTCCATTAAAGTCTGCTTATATGGAACCTGTTGGCAAAGTTGATGATATTGTTGATTCACTGATTCGCGAGGAAACGTTCAAACTTGCTTTGATGGATGCCAGGAAGCATCCTGATACAACGAGACCTCCACCAACACTCATTTCACCAACAAACATCGCTCTCGAAGTTGAATTCGTCGCAGATGAAAAAGCAATGACAATCCAAGCTTCTGCTTTATTCGAGTCCAAAAGGATGATCAATGACGAAGTTTCGAGCTCTGTAAGGCCATACACAGACGAAGAATTTGCCATCGAATGGGAGAGACAGCATCCAATCGAAGATGATAACGTCGAAGAGCCAATCAATGCAATTTCGAAGAAGGTCTCGAGGATGAGAGAGATATTGGAGAAGCGTTCTGAAGCTCCTAAAGCATCATCATCAAACATGACTGAAGAAATCAACAGAAGAACAAACAGAATCGCAGATCTCCTCAGAAACAAAGACTTATTCATGTCAATGGCCGAGATCGAAGAGAAGACAATTCAACCAAGAATTGAAGTCATCAAGAACAGGATCAAAGATTTGGAGTCCAAGCAAATGGAACTCAACAATGAAATTGGAAGAAGAATGATGGAAAAGAAACAAGAAGAAAAACTCGCAAAGAGAAATAAGCAGTTATAGATACAAATGTTTGTATAAATAAACAACTCTATATTTATTTTTATAACTAAATCATAACCAAGATTTATCGTATTTTAAGCCTAAGACATTTTTTGTTTAATGAAATTTAGAATTTTGAGATTTAACATTTTATTCGCAAATTATCATGTGAAATCAATTCCAATGGCTGAAAAATGATAAATTTTGAATGTGTTTTGATTTTGCTTTAGAAAGTCGAAAATGAAAAAGATGAAAAAATTTGAATTGAAAATAATCGGACTCTTTTGTATTTTTTATTTATCAAGGAATTTTTATTTTCTTTTTTTAAAAAAGGGATTCAGAATGTGTGTATATCAGAAATCACATTTTTAACTTTTTGCATTTTTAGATTTTTTGTTTAAAAATTCAATCATTTTTCAAGAATGAATCCAGATTGGAGAGCCATTACAAGACATATCAATAGGTATTCGATGGACTCATCATTCGTCAAGATAAGAACAGACGAAGAGATGAAGAAGATATTGAGTTTCTGTCAATTGGATTAAGCCGTGTTCAACAATTTGTTCACGAATTTATCATTCGAACATGACAGAGAATGGGTCATCGATGTAATGAGAGCTGCATCTATCAAAGTAGAAAACATGGATGAAGTCATCAAATTCATTCAAACATTGAGCAAAGTCCTCGATTTACCACTTTTAACAACATTCGATAATGTTATCACGTTTAACGCACAAAAGACTCCACAAGCAACTCCACAAACAAGCGATCCAAGTATTCTTGATGCAGTGATGCAGAGATTGAATTTTCTCGAAGAACAGCTCAAAAATGCAAACATACAAAGCAATGTTCCACAACCAATTGAAACACAAAATATTCCACCACAAGTTCAAACACGTCCTCCTCGTAATGCTCAAAAAGAAGCAAACCTGCCAAATCACCTCCTGCTCCACGAAATCAACAGAATGATTCCGCAATTCCGCCTCAAGTTCAAGCTCGAATTGCAAGAAATTCACAAACATAAGCAAATGATGCTCCACAACCAAGAAATAGCAGAAGAGGAACATCAGTGCAATCTGCAACATCAGCACCTCCTCAACAAGCCCAAATGGTGAACAAGAACATCAGAGATTTGTCGAAAGTCGAGAAAACAGAAAACAACTTCATGAAGATTTACAGAATATAAGAAAGAATCGCAGAAGAACTATCATGAAGTGATGAACTTTGCTATTTGCGAGAACTATCATGAAGTGATGAACAATGACAAGAACAATGCTTTGACGTATTCAGCAGATGAAAGAAACAACAACTTCGAACTTTCTAAAATGTTAGTTGAATCAGGTGTAAATCCAAATGCAAAGAACAAATGGGGAAAAACAGCCCTTTATTGGTATTGTTCAACAGGAAATCTCGTTGCAGTTATGTTCTTCATCAATCAGCCAAACGTTGATCCAAACTCTCCAAAGAACGATATATGGACAACATTGATGGCTGCTGTCTATGGAAATCATTGCGATGTTGCTTCGTACCTCATTTCGTTGAATGGAATCAAGATTAATGCAAAAAATAGCAATGGATTCACTGCTCTTTCAAATGCAAAGTCCGAGCAAATGAAAAAACTTTTAACACGCAATGGTGCAACAAAATAACTGTATTTTTATATCAATATTTAGATATGTTGCGTATATTCCGTCAAACGAAAAGTGACACTCTACATGTCAAATTTGACAGATGAATCTGACATATAATAAAAAAGGTGTGACCCCAAAAGTGACTTCATGAAAAAATAATTGCAACTATTTTAAAGACAGCTATGTGTATTATTCTCCTCAATTTAATAAACTTTTCAAATTTAGCCGCTCAAAAAAGAATCATCATTATTTTTGGGAGAATAACACGCAGAGCTTATGTGTGAACAATTGGAATACTTTTTCCCAAAAAAAAAGCATATTTGTGATTAGATTTAACTATTTATCATCGACAACAACATATTTTACGTTATAAAAATGCTATACAATGGGAATATAATATATTATAATGAGTAAAGCACATCATGGCAAATCAATGTTTTTGATGCAAGATATATCTAATATTTTAATGAAATATAGACTTTGTTAGCTAATTCTTTAATATATCGTGCACAACAGGATTTTGTACATTTGGGTTCAATAACTTAGCAAGAAGTTAATCCAGTGAGTTAAAAAACGAGTTTCGCAGACTTTGCGTATAAATTTTAGACAAGCCAAAAAATAATTTTTTGGCGAAATGCATTTTATTGTGATTTAATGATGCTAATAGTAGTTAATTCAGATTATTAAATTGTTGTGAGCTTTATAGGCGCTTAATTTGGTTTAAATTTTTATTGCTAAATAATTTTAAACGATAATTGATGTAACTGCAATCGAACCTGGTGTTTTGGGAGTAGTGTAGCAAGTCATAATCATCTCGTAATGAGAATATGAGGAATTTAAATTTTGGAAATATAATTTTCAGATTTGATTTAAATCATACTTAAGATCTCGTATACCATACGCTAATGAGCTAAAATTCATTTTGCAAGAATCACAAAATTGATTATTTGCAAAATATATTTTTGCTCATGAAATAATGTTTGATGAAGTAAATATTAAAATGATTAACTATTAGAATAACAACGAATCATTATTTCTTTTTAGGCTTTGCTGAAAGAGTGATTTTCTCGTGACTTAAATCTAATGTTTGACTTGCTGATTTCACAGAATTGGTTGATGCTGATCCAAATGAAAATGCTGACTTAGGTTTATACTGTGCTTGCTTTGAAAGTTGATCATTTAGTTCTTTTTGTTTCATTTTTGCTTCATATTGTTGCATCTGTTCTTGGAATTCCTTTTCGTGCTTATCTTGAATCTGTTGCATCTTGTTTAAATCATTTTGCTTCGAATCATTGAAATATTTGGCTGCATCTTTGCTAAGTTTCGTAATTATGCTGGGTTGGACAGTATTATTTGTGTTATTTTCTTTCTGATCCTTTTTGATCGATACTTCAATGATATCTGAATTAACTGATAAAATATCTTCGTTATTGGTGATATTTCTGTTTCTGTATCCATAAGGAAGCAGAGCCTGTGGTAATTGACTTGGTACAGCGATTCTATTTTGAACAATTTCAGATCGAATATTATTATCTTTATTATTTTCGCCATTTTCTTTTTCATTTTCTTTCTCCATCTCTTTCTCTTCGCTTTTGTCATTGATTTCGCCGGAATTGAACAATTTTAATTGATTTGGAAGATAATCAAGCGGAGAAAGCGAAGAAGCATCGTTTCCCCAATAAACTCCAATATAAATCAACGCAATTCCCGCAATGAGGCAAAAACCTGCGGAAATAAAAAGCAAAATTAACTCAAGTTGTTCATCTTCCATTTTGTTTTTTAAAAAAGTGCCACGAGTAACTTCATTCTCGATTTCCTTACACTTCTTTATCATAAACAGCCATTTCTCTTTTAATACATAATTGAGTACAGTGACTTTAATATATTTTTTAAACTTTTAGCCAAAAAAAATCAATATTGTTAGTTGAAATATTTGATTATAAAATTATCATAATCGGATTTTCACAAAACATTAAGTTTAGAATACACTACTTCTGTGCATTGATATTCTAAAGTCCAATGAGTTAGAACAAGAATAAAATTTGCCAGCCAAAAAGTGGCCTCTCGGAATGATTTTCGTTATTTTTCTAGTATATATCAAAGCTATCTAAAGAATTTTCTTATAAGATATAATAGAGCAGAAGCTATAGAATGTTGAATATGAATATAAATGCTCAATTTTGATATTTTTGCTTCGATAATTTGATAATTAAACATATACATATAAAATTAGTTGAAATTTTGTACATAGGTGTCAGATAAGGTAGAGATTAATAATCTGTGGTTAATTTAAGAAGATAAATGCAAATTGTCAGTTTTTTATTTTTTACATTCAAAAATTTAGAAGCAAAAAATGTTGGTTTCTTCCGATACAAGGATTTCTGACAGGCTAAAAATGGACGACGAACGCAACTCTAGGGATGTATCGTACGATACTGAACTACACAACAAATTAATCGAACATTTGGGCGATGAATCAGTTTCTATTGAAGATAGGATCAACACGTTTGGAAATTTCTGCAAGGAACATGTTTTCATTCTCAATGCCGAACAAGCAGATTATTTAATCAACTTATTAAATTCCGCAAAAACGTTAAATAACGAATCATTGATAAATAACTATCTGCACGCTATAGAGATTGTCGTGGCGTTCAAAGAAGAGTTCAACAATGAGCTTTTCCTTGAGCCACAACGACTTGAGCCAATTATTGAGTGTTTTCCGCTTTCTTACGCTTTCAATATCGCTGGGTTACTTTCTTCGATGAATGAATATTCCGCCAAAATCGTTTTTTCATATCAAACCGTTCACAAATTTGTATCAGAAATTAATAGTGATCAGTCATTGCTATTTTTGACGACGTTCATCAAATACGATTCTCTTCAGGAAGAGATTCTGCCTTTAATCAAAGAAGTTATTAATTTAGCACAAGATAGAGACGGAAAGTTAAGGTTCGAGTGTTTAAGGTTTATATATTTCTGCGTCAAAGAATCAAATAAGATACAATCAATACTTGTTGATTATGATGATTTTTATTGGATATTCCAAAATCCGCCAGAAATCGCACAAACACATGATTTGATGCTTCTCATTCTACGTGAGATAACGTTTAAATCACAGAATCCAAAAAGAACAGTTTTAGAAACAAAACTGATATATTTTGTTTTTGCAGCGTTAAACAGCGAAGATGTTTGTACACTGTCATACGCAACTGATATAATTGGTGATATCGCTGAGTTTGGGTTAGAAGAAGCAACAAAAATCTTATTACAAAATAATGTTCCTGAAATTCTATTTAATATCATTGATCAGAGACCATTACAAAACGCTCTCTGTGCTGTTAATGCTTTGATCAGAATTATTCTTAATTCACCATTTGAAATTCAAGTTCAAATCTTAGAAAAAGGTTTTGTTGATATGCTTGCTGACAATTTGACACTTATGTCCGTTGGAGAGTCAAACAGCTGTTTAATTGTTCTCAACACAATCATTAAGAAAGCAGATTTAGACGGACAAATGCAAATCCTTGAAATAATATTCGGTAACGACAATCTTTATTCGGCACTGACAGATTTAACAGAATTAGGTGAAAATATTTATACTGAATCTCTAATCGCAAGATTCCATTAATTTTTTTGACTCACTTTACAAACCCCCTGCGTTTCAGTCAAAGGCACATTGAAGTGAGCTTTGGGCTATCTAATTATTCAAAAATTCATGAAATTTTTTCAATTAATATTCAATCACCTGAAAAAGTTAATTGGCATCCCCCAATTCTTATATGCCAATTGTACATTTAGTTGTTTAGAATGATATTTCCAATTTTTTTTAATATATGTTTAAACTTGGCTTGACTTTCAGTGCTTATTCAACACGTCAACAGCTAAGTTTAATTGTTTTGTTTTTATTATTATTCAAATAAAATTATAATATCAAAATATTTCGTTTTTGCAGTTTAAAACTAATATGTCTATGTCAAATTCTCATTTAAAACCTGATTAAAATGTGATATTAGCAATTTTGAAAATTATATTTCATTTCAAAATTGAACAATGATTATATGGGATAAAGTGAAATTGTTGTCACATTATTCAATATCATGAGCTTTATAAAACAAATTGAGATTTCAACATTTTTTCCAATATATTTCGAATAAGTCTATTAATATATTTTATGGATAGAAGTAAAACCATTTTTATATAATTCAGCTCTTATATTTCAATTAACAAATTTGAGATTTCAATATTTTAGTTGCTATTTGTAAAAATAAATTTAGAAATGAAAGGAATGATATGATGAGAAGAGAAAAGAGGGCGAAAATAATTTTAATAAAATCTTGTCGTGTAAAATATCCGATTTTTGACAAAAATCACAAAATTTTATAAATGATCAACGATGATGGACCCGAATCCCGTTATTTTCCGGGTGACATCGAAAAAAACATATTGGACGCGACTGTCCAAGCGTACTTCAACAGCCCAGAGCGGTCAGAAGAGCGCCAACAGATTGTTCAGTCGTGTGTGCAAGAACTGATAAAGTACAACAGGCGCTGGGACAACAGGAAGGTCCGGTTATGGTTTAACAACAACCGTAAGGGACCAATTCGCGCGGCTTCGATTGATAATTTGAATATTACGCCATCACCGAATATAACGATCACTCCTCAATCTATACCACCGAAGAAGAGAATGGCATCAAAAACAGCGACAAAGATCCTCTCAAGCCCAGTTTCTCGATGTGCATCTCCAAATTCGCCTTCTGGACAGCCTGATCACTTAGTAATCATCGCAGCAGATACACCTGACATACTTACTGAAGATGAACAGAAAATGAAGGAATACAACCAAACGAAAGTCATACAAGCATTCAAAGACAGAAAATGGGTGGAAGACATCGCCCCACAGACTTCCATTCCAAAGATCTGTGCAATTCAAACACTTCCACAGCAGTTGTCGCCATATACCACAGCGCCGTTAGTGCCAACTTCTGATTTTGGAATGGTTCATCCTTCATTCAATATGCCACCGAATATTTATCCACAGCTGCAGGATCTATACAAAGGACCATCCTATTTCGAGAATATTGAATATGGATTTATTGAATGCGGAATTGCAAAAGCTGCCGCATATCCAGCTATCGTTGAGTACTCAAAGGATATCCACACACTCCACTATGGCTCAAAGAATATCCATATCGACACAAATTATCCAATTACTTCAATCATTTTTAATCGCGATGCAAGATCTTTCTTTTTAGCATACAACAAATGTGTGGCACAGATTTCAGCCGCTGATGGTTCTATAATGAGAGCACTTGAAACAAACAGTCCGCAAATGCGAGAAACATCACTTTGCATGCACTTGAACAGTTTGTTTTTGGCGAACAAAGAAAAGATATATTTCTTCTTGCACGATGACACTAATGCTAAGTTCATCCTTTCTCCTTTCAAGCGTACAACTAATCTCCTTTCTGTAGGAAATAACTTGATTATCGCATCAAGATCATCACCAGGAATTATCGCACTTGACGAAACAGGAAAAATCAGTCATAGATTCATTGGATGCCAAGCAGGTGTTACAGCATTGGCTCCATTAGACAGCAACTGTTTCTTGAGTGGTTCTGCAGATTATGTCGTTCGCTTGTGGGATATTCGAACAAGTTTCCCAACAATGGAACTTGACAGACATCTTGGCTCTGTCACTGCTATTTCCAATGATGGGAAGTTCTTCATTGCTTCAGCTGGCGAAGATAGAAGGCTCAGGACATGGGATATCAGGAGTAACATCGCTGTGTTCGAAGCAGACACAGGAATGGGCGTTCCAATCGATGTCAACGTCAGTATTCAGACAGGTGAAATCACCATCATCACAAAGGAACAAGATATTTCAAATGCTGACGGACTTGGCTCTTCTCGTCTTTTGGGAGATTCGAATCGCCTCGGCCTTGTTTCACCGAACCAGGTTTTGATGTACTCTCTCTATGACAAGAATCCATCCGACATTTAAGATTTTGTATATTGTTATATATGTTCTAAATATTATTTTTGGTTTTTTATCTTCATCATCTTTCATTCAATAACTATTATTTAGATATAATAACCAAGAAATCTCTTTGAACTATATTGTTTGTATCCCATAATCAATCTATCAATATCTAAATCAAAATATTATATTGATAATTAAATGATATTAAATCCATATTTGAAGAGCCTAAATATCAATTATATACCAACTTCTTATTAAAATGACTTTATTATTGATCAATAAAAACTTATATTGAACAAAATTTCCAATGATGAAAACAATTTTACATGACAAAATAATATTTTATATGTCAAATAATTATTTACATGTCAATATGCTATAGAATTAAAATTAGAGGATATTATTAAAGACATAGATACACCATGGGAAGTTATATAATGTTATGAATTAATTTTGAAGACAGGGCCATTGTAAGAGCCTAAAAATTGAAATTTAATGGAAATGCTTTGTTGTCACTTTTCATTATGTACAATTTCAGCACAGATCCATTTTCAATAGAATCGATTCCAAAATTCAGGAATTTCGAAATAAGCATCGTTCGTCCTCCGAAATCTTCACCGAATTCTGACGCTACGATCGATTTTGTTTCAACAATTAAAGCGATAAATCAAGTTAAACCACCAAAGCCTGTTTTAATTCCGCCACGAGGACAATTTTTCGATTTTTCATCAATATCTGACTACGAAAAGCAATATCCTTTCTCAAATAATCCAATATACAAAGAAGTAAGAAATTTCATGGTCGCAATTTCAAGAATTTTCAGCAATAGATATATTCCTTTCACATTGTATCGCAGAAATATCAAAGCACCTATTAATTTTACATTCTCTGTTTGGAAATTTTTATCTGACCATGGTTTAATCAACTACAACTGCAAACCAAACACGAGGCCACAGTTTATTGTTCCAGATGCCACAAATTGGCCAATATTATTATATACGCATGACGATGTTATTCTCTCAGAATCAACTTATGATGCAAAAATCAATCCAAACGCGAACATTCCACCGAACCCAGTTCAGCCGTTCTCACTTATGTGTGCTCCATACTTCACACCCGAAAGAAGCCGCAAAGTTGCTGAAATTTCTTCATTAATGCATTTAGGCAATTGGACACTCGATGAAAACAACAGACTCAACGAGGCATTGAAGGAAGTCAACAAGAATCCTGATTTACCATCGAATAACTGGCAAACTGTTTCAGATCAAGTTCCAACAAGAACACCTGAAGAATGTGCAGCGCAAGTCGCATCTCTTCCGATTACAGCATTCGATTATGAAAAACCACCAATGGTTTCTTACAAAGAATTCGCTTTACCAAAAGAAATGATTCGTGATGAAGTTTTATCCAAGAATCCTGATATGAGAATTGCATACAAAGCAACAAATATACTTGGAGAAGAGAAATCTATCAAAATTGCTCACCACGAAAAAGTTGATGAAATTGATTCAGCAGAAGCTGGTGCAGCAGCCATAGCACTTGAAAAACTTGTTGCAAACACTGAAGTCCACAGAGCACAGCAAAAGAATAAGATGCTTGCTTTACTTTCAATGATTGTTGAAACAACAAAACAAAGCATCAGCGCTAAAACAAAGATGATCAGCGAAAGGGGACAGGCGCATGTTGTTCCAACAGATAGTGATGGTGTTATGGATGAATTATTTTAGAAATTAAAAACTGTTTGTTTATTAACTAAAATTAATCAGGCCACACAGAATATAACTTCAATACATAATTTTAAACTACCAACACAAAAATTAATAAAATATATAAATTAGTCTAAAAATGGGTAAAAGTTATTTGGTAAAAAGCGAACTATTAATATAGAGATCAATGATACGTGCTTCAAGTAAAATTAAAAAAAATAATTTACAAATGTTTGATCCACAACTATTTCTGATATTCTAATGTTTTAATTACAACAATTTCTTATCTTCTTATTTGTTTGCAAACTCCTCTAAATGATCTTTAACTTGATCCCAATAAATCTGATACCATTTTAATAAATGTTCTTTTTTCTTGAACACACTCGAGTACACTAACCCAAATTCAGCCGCAAGTTTAGCTGCAAGATCTCTCAGTGGTTTAACAACAATCTTATTATCGTTTGGAAAAACAAGTTTTTTCAAATCACGTTCTATTCTCTGCGCTTGCTCTTTCGAGAGTGCATAAATTTTGTTAATTTCCGTAGATTCTTTTCCAAAACATGAAAGGTAAAAATTAACGATTTCTGCTTTTCTCGGATCGTCTGTAATAACCTGCCTGAGCTCATTCGCTGTGTTTTCGAACATCTCTAGTTGTTGCTGCACATCTAATTTCGTCATTTTTTTTAACTATGTCACGTTTTTATAAAAAATCTATTTTAAAACATTTCGTTTGATGAATAGATACTTTACAGTGAATAGTAATTATTTATTAAACAAAAAATATACATTGATTAACAAATTTTAAAGATGTAAAAACATTATTGGAATTAAACTCAGATATATAACATAAAACATTCTCTAATACAATACATAATACTCAGATAGCAAATTTCAAAAAATTATCAAAACTAATATTCTATAAGAAAATCTCCACAGTCCTGAGCTTTGGTTTCCCAAAAGATTTGGTACTAAATACCAATTATCAAATTTGATATATCAAGATATAAACTCATAGTAAAGAATGTAGACTATGCCCTTCTATCAAAAAAATACTAATACCAAATGCATTGTTACCAATCTAATTATAGCTGTATTAATATTCGAAGATATAAAGTTGTCCGAACTCAACAATCACTATATATAACGATGTAAGTGTTGAATTAAAGTGAAATCCTTAATGCCAATTGCTTAAATCTCAAATGTTAAAAACCTTAAATTATGGTATTTTTGCATTTCAACCACAAACCAGCTAAGATCCATTTGAAACTGGACTACTGTAGGTGTATAATAAAGAGTTCTATAGATTTACAATCATCTTATAACAATATTTTTTTATTTTTGTATTAAAATAAAGTGTAAAATCTATGAAACAAATAAATATTATACAAACTAATATAGTCAATATATTGATTAAGCACTGATCTCAACTGCGAGCTGTGTGAAATTATATTCTTTGAATGTTGTGTCCAAAAAGTCTGTTGTTTCGAAATGATCGTCAATATCATTCTCGAACTGGCACAGCGAAACTGATCTATCAGCACCAATGGTGATTGTCGAACCGATGTTTCCCATCTGGTGATTGACAGAGCTGAATATAGTTACGCAGTTGTACTCAGGGCCGAATGGAAGCTCGTAGCCTTCCTGGCAAACTTCATGTCCACGAATTAAATATGTTAATCCGTTCTTTTCGAAGAACTTCGCAAGAGCCTTCTTGGAGAAATATAAACCAGCTCTTCTTGCTGTGTTAAATTCGAAGTCCTCGAACAAGGTGTTTGCCTTTGGATCTGACCAGAGCATATGTTCTTGAATATTTTTGTATTCTGAATGGAAAGGCCTCTTTAAGTCAGATATCTCTTCGAGTGTCATCTCTGTTTGGGGAATTCCGCCGTGAACGCAGAAAATCTCCTTGTTTACAACGGCACCGAGAGGCATAACATTAAAGGCTTTGATGATGCTCTTAAAGAAAGGCATATCAACACGACATACGCAATCGTTTCTGAAGTCATACTTCTTTGAGACAGAGGAGCATTCGTGATTTCCTCGGATGAGGAAGATTCTGTTGGGAACGAGACACTTCAATGCCAAAAGCAACAGTACAACTTCTATTGAATGAGATCCACGATCAACATAATCACCCAAAAAGATGTATTTTGTAACGTTTGGGTAACCTTTCTTCTCGAAAATCGTCATTAAGCTTGTAAGGTCTCCGTGAATATCGCCCACGACTTCATATTCGCCTTCGAGGTACAAAATAGTCTTCTCCTGCTTCATGATAGATCTTGCACCGCGAATAACAGATTTCATAGCCTCGACCGGCGGCAGATTCGTGGATTGAAGAGCATCACGGTGGCTCTCCAATATGTGACCCAAGACTGAGCATGCTGCTGCAATACTCATTCCTTAAAGTACTTCAAAACCGCAAAAAATCCCTCAATCTTTTCATTAACTTTTAACTTTTGAGACAACTGTAAAATATTTTGCTCTATTCCTCTTATAGATCAAAAATATATCATAAAATTGAGAAAAATTTATAACGTATGGCTATTTAATTGCCGTCACATTTTGTTGCGAAAAATTTTTGACAGATTTAATCAATTGTGAGAGTTTTATATTTATCCATTCGATACTTTGGATCTGTATATGATACCGGAGCGTATTTTTAAATAAAAAATGAACCTTTGATAGTTTAAATTGGCCATTGCGGGATCACTTTGATTTTATGTTATTCAGGATCTATAGAGTCATATTTTATACCTGTCTTATTATTTTCAACTAAGTAATGGCATAGACAAGTTATTGTATATTATGACTTTTTCATGTTTTTCGTATAAGTACATCAAAAATGGGTATTTTGTCAAAATAAATCGACATCCTTGCTTAAATATATGTTTAAAATATATTTATAACAAGATAAAATGCTTCGTAACAAGTGTAAAAAAATCCAATATTATTTATTTTTCATAGGGAATTATACAATTTATCAATTACATTCATAATCGAATAACAAAAGATAATATATTTCAATCAGCCATAATCATCAAATTCAAGTTTTCACGTTGGATAATTCCAATATCAATTGGAAAAAGTTAAATTCAGACAAAACAAATCATAACAATATCTACAATGCATTAATGAGACTTCATGCGCTTAATGATTGATCGTTATGTCGTTGTTTTTTTATGGAAAAATTTACAATTAATATTTTGAAAGAAAAAATGTAAAAAAAAATTTTTAATCACAAAATTGAATGAAAATTTTTAGAAGTGTTTGAACTCTCAAATTTGGTTTTTAGCGACCAAAATTGGCAAAATTAGCATTACCATTATGTAAATGTTATAATAAACCATATTTTTAAAAGTGGATAAGGTTAAAAGTCACGTTTTTCACAATTTATTTGACACTGTTTACATTAATAAAATAGTATATATGATGCTAATTATTTTTCATGGTTTTTATTTTTGAATACTTTATTTCTATTAATCAATAATTTCAGTATATTCATTGGGAGGCTATGAGTATAATTTGGTGTATCACATTAAAAACATGTAATATGTGCATACATCTATGTATATTGTCGTCTCCGCAATGATTTCGTGTATTTATAAATTTAGATACTGAACAATTACTCAATTAGGAGCTTGTATTATTTGTAATATATTACTATATTGTTGGCATGTGATTTATTTATAATAAATATTACTATTTACTCAATAATAAGCTGAAATCAAATTGTTAATGAAAAATATGAAACGATATTATATATGTTTAACACTACAACTATTATAAAAATAAAAAGTAAAATTAATTAAAATTAAAGTGAATTTATGACTTAATTAACGAACGAATCATAATTAACTTCTTTCTTGTATGTGTGATAAATGATTTCATTGTTGATGGTTTTAGCAACATAAAGTCTATTTGATTTAATGGCGATTTCTTTAAAGATTTTATCGATTTTGAATTTGCCTAATTCTTCGTCATCGATTAAATTTAATGATTTCAATTTGTTAAATCCTTCTTCATTCGTTAATATTGCGTAAATATTTTCATAAAACACGGGAACTAATGATTTAACATAATCGAAAAATTTATTGTATTCACTTAAAACAGAATAAGCGAATTGAAGCAACAGGAATGAAATCATCAACGAACTACAACAGAAACAGAAAAATTTTAAGTGAATATTTAAAAGAAAATAATTATAAAGGATCAATTAAATATAAATCAATTAATTCATTTATTCAA
>JALKBU010000639.1:0-29690 GCA_023091735.1 Trichomonas tenax | reverse complement strand
TGGTTTAGCTTTTTCTGAACAGCTTTTTCTAAATATATACGTATTATATAAATGGATTTTAAATCAAGCATGGAACCCGGAAACCCGGAACCTTAGTGAAAACACCCGAAAAATGCTTATTTGCTCCCGTAAATCCTCAAATCCACACCTCATTTACTCGAGTAAATCCCTAAAAATCAACCAATTTCACCAATTTTCATTTTTGGTTCAGCTTTTCCAGAAATGCCCCAAAACTCACGAAATCATCAATTTTACCCCCTTTTCCTCAGGGTTCCTCCCTTCATTTACCCCCATTTCTTCAGGGTTCCACACCTCATTTACTCGAGTAAATCCCTAAAAATCAACCAATTTCACCAATTTTCATTTTTGGTTCAGCTTTTCCAGAAATGCCTCAAAACTCACGAAATCATCAATTTTCATCAAATTTTCAACATAAACGACCTCATTTCCTCATTTCCACATCGAAATCAACCAAAAACAAAAATAACAAACTGTTTACGAGAAGTATTTTTTCATCATAAATCTAACTATTCCGTCAATCTTAATTCCTCTCATTATCTCAACAATCCTTTTCGTATTTTCGTATATTTCCTCATTTTCATATTTTATCAAAACCTCTGAACTTCGTATATAAATATATGGATATTCTTGTTTATTTTTCCTTATCGTATTTTTCTTAATTATTCGTTCACTCTTCAAATCAAACCAAACATCATTTACAATTTTCTTATTAAATAATTTTGAAATCTTCCTCGCTGTTTGCGGCAAATCCGTTAAATACGATTTCTTGAATCCGCAATACGTTCCTTCTACTTCCATTTACTTTATAATTAAAAAATAAATATTTTTAAAATTAAACTTAATTCTATTAAATGTCAAATGTGCCGAAATCTTAACGTGAAAACATCACGAAATCATTAAATATATTCATTTATGGGCACAAGGCGAGCCAAGGGCTCGCTGGGCTGCCCCATTTGTGTGTGTAAAATGTCATGTTGTCACCCTTTTTTTATACTTTTTTGACCCGGTGCACTCGATGCACTCGGTGCACTTTTTCAACCCCTTATTTGCTCCAGTAAATCCTCAAATTTTGCCAATTTACTCCCGCAAATCCTCAAATTTTGAAAAGTGACTTATTTTAAAATAAATCGACCCGGTGCACTTTTCATTTTTGACCCTAAATCACTGTTTTCCATTACTTTTCATCAAAAATTCAACATAAACGCCCCTAAATCCTCATTTCCACACCGAAATCAACCAAAAACAAAAATAACAACTGTTTACGAGAAGTATTTTCTCATCATAAATCTAACTATTCCGTCAATCTTAATTCCTCTCATTATCTCAACAATCCTTTTCGTATTTTCGTATATTTCCTCATTTTCATATTTTATCAAAACCTCTGAACTTCGTATATAAATATATGGATATTCTTGTTTATTTTTCCTTATCGTATTTTTCTTAATTATTCGTTCACTCTTCAAATCAAACCAAACATCATTTACAATTTTCTTATTAAATAATTTTGAAATCTTCCTCGCTGTTTGCGGCAAATCCGTTAAATACGATTTCTTGAATCCGCAATACGTTCCTTCTACTTCCATTTACTTTATAATTAAAAAAAATAATATTTTTAAAATTAAACTTAATCCACAAATGATAAAATCTTTAAATCTTATTGTGAAAACATCACGAAATCATTATAATTTCTTCATTTATGGGCACAAGGCGAGCCAAGGGCTCGCTGGGCTGCCCCATTTGTGTGTGTGTACCGGGTCACAAAAAAGTTTTTAAAAGTGTGACAACATGACATTTTGACAACACTTTTTATAGGTTGTTTTGACTGTGCTTTGACTGTGTTGAGAGTTGTGTTAAACCAAAGTGAAGAGAAAAATAAAGTGAGACCGCGTTCATGAAACTTCAAAAACAAATATCGACGTTCATTTTGTAATCAGTGAGTTCTTGTAATTGTAAATGAATGATAGCTCAATGATGAAGTGACAATAGCGGGGCAGGATGCTTAAAATTCAATTTCGGTGGTATCGTGAGTAATTTGTGAATAAATTTTTTTGATACCCTGTCAGATTTTTCGGGTGTCTTTCTTTTACTTAATTTACTATTGACGCTCCATTCATGGGCTTCTGTGGCATGATGATAAAGAAATAGGAGATTTATATGAAAACAATGTGTTCATCCAATAGAACTAATATTAATTAAATATTGTGAAAAATATGAGATAAATAACATGTATTTGTACTAGAATATCTTTTTGCCTGCATTTTAAATACAGATGGAAATCATAAGACCATCTAATTCAGATAAAAAAAGTAGTTTGTAAAAATTTCGGTAAAAAAACGGAGTTTCGTCATATTTTGATACGGATTTTAGTAGGGATTGTATAAGATGGTCTAGCATGCAAACAACAGATGCACAAAAACCCTAAGATTTGAAAACTCGGGAGATAATCTGAGAAGTTTTGCGTTCAAATCCAGAACAGATTCTCGCTGAATGTTTCTCTCATGCGCCCTATTGTACAGTGTGCTAATGAAGGCGTAGTACGAACGCGCTCATTAAATGTAACAAGCCCCTTATTACTGAGCCAACCTCTAACTAAAGGCACCCCGCACCCCCAAAACCGACATCCTTAGGACATAGAATTACTAATGAATGTTAAGGGTTCGGAACGCCCGTAAGGTTATTCACTTCACTCACGAAAATCATGAATCTTTCACCAAATTTAGTTAAAAATAATTTCCGACTTTTGCTCACGAAAATTCAGATGCTCTATTTTACGAGGCGATTCATATTCTGTCTTCGAAATGCATCAAAGTTCACTATTTCACCAAGATTGCGAACTGATCTCCGATATTTTTTTATAAAATTCACTGTTTAGATACACAGTCTTGTAACAAAGTATGCATTGAGTATAAATGCAGCAGTAACAAGCCATAAAAAACTTTTCAAAGCAATCCAGAAAATTGATTTTGCAATATTACTATATTAATACATATTAACTGTGTCCATACAGTTTGCTTGCATGCATCGAAGAGCAAAATTGTCTGAAAGCTGTTAATTTTTTTATTTGTGAATCATATATTTTTTTAAGGGTTCGAGCTTCAATATCCTATGATAATATTTGCTAAAAGCAACTAGAATAACAAAAAATGTTGTAATAATTATATTTTTGGTAATGATTATACAAATCTTCAATTAAATTCTTCTCTTTTTCATATTTATCTAAATTTGTCTGTGGCAATATAAAATTGGAATATTTTCCAGGTCTTGCCCCATTCTCATAAGGGTATGAATGTCTGGTAATACTAATATCTGAACCCATATTAGATTTGTCAGAATCGTGTTAAAAATGCCATAATTTTCTGACAAAATGGAATTTCGGCCTCTCTTTATTATAGATAGCTAAGTAATGGCATTCTAAATTTCATAAAATTTTTCAAAAAGAAAGAATATACTCCTTGTACAAAACTAGGTCCTAATGACTACGATTAAATAAACTTGACTTCACTTTTGACACGTAAACTAAATCTATGATACGATTTTTATTGTTTTGATATAATGTAAATATATCAATGATACTATCAACGAAAAACTAAGACTCAAAAATAAAAATTCAATGAATTTTTAAAACAAATTAAAAATCGCTTCCAAAAAAAAATAGGAAAAAAAACGAGATAGGAAAAAAGTGAAAGGTTTTTGCTTGGTTATACGAGAAAATATGTAGTATATTGTGTGTATAAACATGTTTATTATTTTTAAATTCATTTAATCCGTTATTTGCTGAGTTATTAATGTTTCAATCTCTAAAGTGAAGTGAATGACCTTACGGGCGTTCCTTAAAATTAAAATAAAATTAAAAAATATGTGTCAAAAATTTAAATTAGGGGGTGAATATTGGTTGGGCCCCCTTTGATTTTTCATTAAGTTAACGCATTAAGATATAGATATGGAATTTGAACAAATATTGTCTGAGCTCGCGCAATTTAATGCGTTTTTCAAGGGCGATGTTGAAATTCCGATTGAGAAGTATACAATGTCAGTGCCATCATTGCAGCAAACAGATTCTACAGAGAAAAATCAGCCAGAAAATAAAGTTCAAACTATTTCTACGACTATACCAGGAAATACTAAATCTGATGACGCTTCGAAACAGAAGCCTAAAGAAAAAACAATAATTAGTTCAAATTGCAAATGTTTTTATGTAATTCTTAAACCAGACGGCAGTTTGAAAGGATCTCGTTGTCTGCTTTTGTATGCCCCTCCATACTGTGCAATACTGGACGAAACAAAGCCTGAACTCGAAGTTTTACCTGCAAATTCTGAATTTATTATCGAAGATCGCTATTTATACATCACAACTTCTTTCTCGGAGCGCAAGTACTCTGTCAAATCAAAATTGGACGTTTTTCAGAACATTATTCAGAGCGAATTCAAATACTCAACTGTTCCTTTCATTCTTTCAAAACTAGGCTGCGACAAGGATTTAACAGTCACATCTATGTGTGAAACATTCATTTTTTCAACACTTTACTCTGAAAGTTTCTTTTTATCTTTCTATTTCATGCATCCAAAGCTTTATTCGAAGCCAGAACTCGTTGAAAATTGGGTTAAGTCCGCAATGCCAATGATTGATACTGTTATGAGCCGCCTATTCAATATATTTGTGAATGATATGGATATTTCATCGATAACAAATCCATTAGAGCTGTTTCCTTTCCTCGTCATCAACCAGATACTGCAGATGGATGAGACATTCAAAGAATTCGTAAAACTCGTTGCTGAAGCGACTATTCCAGATTTGTGTTCATATTATCTCAGATCTTTAGAATCTTCTCCATTCAACCAAAGATCGCTTATGATTCTTCACCTGCTTCATTTTGAAACGAGCAATAAGTATCCTGATTCGCAGTATCCATTAAAGATGGTAAGTATGGCTATGTACGACTCTGCACTGCTTCCTATGGCCCTAAACATCAATCCAAACTTCAGGCAAGCAGAACTCAAGAACTTGATAGAATTCCAGCAAACGGCGATCGCACTCGATAACTTGACTAAATATGAGAAGATCCTGGGCATGTTTAAGAAGCAGCCGAGAGAGTATGAGCCACCAAAGCGCGGAGCAACAGCTTCAGACGGTCTTGATGAGATTCTTAAGTCTGTTGGAAAATCCCCTTCAGAATATCTAAGAGTTGCTAGAATCATGGAAAAGATCAATCTTTCGCCATAATTCTTTTGTTTGTCAACTTAGTTTTTTTTATTTATATTGTTGTAAAAGCCTGTATTTTAAATATTAAAGCGAGTAAATAACATATTTATTATATCCAACATAGACAATAATGATTTCCGATGAAATTTATTGCTTTCCTTTTGTCTGTGGGAATTTTGGAATTATTGTTTGAAGAAAATCGTACTTTTTCTCAGTATTGATCGCATTAATTAATTTTTCTAATTCAATAGATGTTTTTTCTTCATTTAAAGAAGCTTCAATTAAATCTTTTGCAAATTGTTCAACAACGATTGCCATTAGATGATCAAATCCATTACAAAGTTTTCCTATTTCGTTGTTTGCTTTGAGAATTTTCTTCATATCTGATTTTTTAATGATTGTTTGTTGTTTTTGTTCATTTTCAGTTGACATTATTTAAACGTCACTTTTTGTTATGACAGTTGTCGTGTAAAATAATTTTACATTGTCAAAAACTAAAATGTTCCTAAACATCAATAGGAAAGACATTTCATGACTTTTTATTAACAGAAACTGAGAATACCTGACTGCTTCTTTATTATAACTTTGATTATTTGATTCCTAAATAGATTTAGCAATCGATGAAAAATTATAAAGAATCTCTCATTAATATTACAATTAAAAAAAAATAAATTTTAGAATAAACAAAATAATCCGAATGCTATTCTTGACGAATTTGTGCAAAGTCAGAAGGAATGAATGAAGATAAGTGAGTCTTTGTATAATGGAAATATATAAAATTGGCTCTTGATTTCATTTCTTGCATAAATACGATTTGCTCCTCTTCGTTTCTCATAATGTGAGCCATACAGATAATACTAATAAAATTGCTCAAATGTGACTTATGTATGAACCATGGAAGATACTTCTTGGTGTCAATCTTAATAAATGGAGTGAAGAAATCATATTTCTTGTTGATGATCCTCAATTCATAATAATCTCCAATTGGTTTGACCATTAGCAGGAACATAATATCTTCTGTCAAGCGGTTGGTTTGGACCACACTATTATCTTCATTTAGTAATATCACAATTGATGAATTTCCAACTTCCTTCTTTGGAGAATTAGAACCTAAAGGAGCTATATATTTATATCTTAAAAGCGGTATTGAAAACATGCCTGTTTTTTCATTTGATAAATCATTCAACAGATCCGTTAATGACTGAGTAGATGTACACTTGAAGTCGCCTGATTGATCAATTTGGAGGATGCCACAATTAATTGTGCAAGGGAACTTCAAGATATAAAGCTCATTGATTGCATCACATTGTTTGTTAAAGTTCTTTATCAATCTGCAAGAATTATAATCGAAGAAACCAATATCAACAAGCATGCTGTAGACGTCACTGTATGTTGGCACAGAAGGCTTCAACTGATAAGGAGTAACTTCGGAGTTATCTTGGAATGATTCGTAAATTTGCAAAATTTCTTGAATTGCTGGATCATTATCATCAATTGTAATTTTTTCTGCCTTAACTTTTTCGAATAAAGGAGCTGCTGTTGAAAGAGATGGCAGCTCCTTTATCTGGCTTTTATTGCCTATGTGGAAAACAGATGATCCTAAAGCATGATGAATGATTAGATCATTTTTGCCAATTATCGAGAAAATAAATCTATTAGATATGTAATGTTCGATTAGTTGCGAATTGTCATAGTTGCGAAGCGCATTATCTATTATATATTCATGATTGGATTTTATTGATGTCGAAAGTAAGCTATATAAACCATAATCTTTATCCTTTTCATCAAGAAGTTTCTCATCAATATACTTTAAGAATGCATTTGTCGTTTCCGGATTTTCTTGGAAATAATCTGTTGAATTTGCGATCAATATTAATGAAATCAATACTGTTGGATTTGGTTTGTTCAGCAAATTTTGTTCAATTGCAAATCCTCCCTTGAATTTCGTATCATTCGCGTGATAAATGCAATTTGCTAAATATAATTGAACTAATGAAATATCATCTTTGTTTTTCTCCTTGAGAATATTTAATTCAATGATATTCTGTATGTTTGAGAAGAATAATTCTGATCTTTCGCTATAATATAATATGCACGAGATTGAGATTTGCGTAGAAAAGTCTGATAATTCAAGATCCAATGATGATAATTTTGCTATAACAAGTTCCTTCTCGATGTCATTGAAAGCATTAAGTTGTAGAAGAACATTTGCGCATATAACAAACCAATTAATGA
This sequence comes from Trichomonas tenax, assembly GCA_023091735.1. Lineage (NCBI taxonomy): Eukaryota > Parabasalia > Trichomonadida > Trichomonadidae > Trichomonas > Trichomonas tenax. The sequence continues at coordinate 22,234 of JALKBU010000639.1, read as the reverse complement.
TATCTGTTTTGGATTGAAGGTGAGTAATCATTTTAACGAATTCGTGACTTATTTTGGTGATGAAATCAATGTGTGAGATTAAAAATTCTCCAATAACTGGAAGTGAATTAATAAATGTTTTTGGATCATTTGTAATAGTGTTTTCTATAATCATTTTTGCATATGTTTCGAGAATGTTGTCATTTTCTTTCTCTCCGTAATAGATTAACTCAAAAATATCGCTTGATAAAATTTCATTTTCGACCATTTTAATGCTTGGCGAATACCAGTGGAGAAAATGCTGTTTTATCAATTCTGTAGGCCATTTCTTAACAACTGGGCTATTTTCTGATAAATTAAAATATTGGATTTTCAAATTCTTTATCAATACTGTAAATGCATTGCGTTTGATAGTATCTGAGCCACACTCATCGATAAGCATCTTGAAAAACCCGAATTCTGGATATAAAATAGAATTAAGTAAATTTTCGAGATTTTCTTTTGTATTGTAACATTCTTCGAATTTCGCTATGATGTAATTGTTTGTGCATTCAAACTCTTTAATCTTATTTTTGTACATTTCGAAAGCATTTGGTTTAATAAATCCTTTTTGTGCAAGTAAATTCACTGCTTTGTTTATGAAATAGTCGACGAAGCGTTCTTTTTTGCGCTCTTTGACCTTTTTTGCTCCTCCCAAACAAAATTGAATAACTAAAGATGTTAAATTGTGACTTCTGATTTGTTCATCTTTAAATAAGTAATTATGGAATGAATTCATTACGTTTTCTATTAAAACGAGGAATAAATCGTGATGAAATCCTTTTGATAATTGAAAAACAATGATTTCGAAGAATTTATTTGCTTTTTCTCTATCACTAAGTTTTCCTAATCGCTTAATTATGTTGATAAACATGTTTATTGAGCTCTGAAAATAATCTCCAACAGTATTAATTTTGAAATATTCCTCTGTGATTGAGTAAGCGAGAATTTGATTGATCCAAATCATTACCTTAAAGAATTCGTCGTCGTTGTCAAAACTTAAATCGTTGTGTGGAAAGTTTTGAAATAATAAGCGCACCATGTTAGAAACGTGATTAGGTTCATAGTAATTCAGCACACAGTTGAGGAACTCTGTTTGAGGAATGATGCTTGGATCAAAGAAATCCTTGTCATACAAAACTAATTCCTCAACCATTTTTTGTCAATTTTGATGCTCAAATCATTTCATTTTTTAACAAACTCTAAAATCTTTTTGGATAATAGATTATGTAGGATCTAGATAACTTGGGTTTTAATATTGCTCAAGAAATCACAATTTTTCATTGATGATCATCAATTCATCAAAAAGATACTATTGCAGAACTTTGATAACATTATTTGATCAAGTTTTGATAAAGATTTTCGATCAGTAGTTATGTAAAAAACAAGGAACACAATTCCAGACCCTTAATATTCTCTATCCAGAGTGCAGTATATTATCAGTCAAGAATTGCACCTAAAGTTTGCTAATATCCACTTAATCAGCCAAGCGAGGCATCTACTACAGCGGAAAATGGGAACAGTAATCATAACTACGAAAAAATGGTCACTCTGGGGTTCGAACCCAGGCCCTCGCGGACCAGTGCCTTAAACTGGCGCCTTAGACCACTCGGCCAAATGACCTTCACGCATGATTCAATTAACTTTTAGAACCAGACATTATAACCACATTTAAAACTTTGATGCAACAATAATGTCAATCAAGAAACTAGATATTTACCAGTTGTCACATATTTTATATTTTTAGATAAATCAAAGGGTTAAAGTAGTCAAACATATTACTTGCTACGATTTGTGGATCACATATATTTTCTTTATTTGAAGATAAATGTTTATCTAGAATAAATGGATATTGGTCTGTATAGATTCAATGAATAAGTTTGTAATTGTACCAAATACAAAGAAGCATGTGTAATTAACTCATGATGTTAACGCTGTTAGAATCTTTTCATTTTTACGAAACATAGCAATTGTGGTCTCAAAATTGTGCTTCCTGGAATTCAAATAATTTAAATAAGATTAAGGAAGTATATAAATTTAATTGAAGTCTACCATTATAACCACCACATTTTTATATTTCGATTTTTTGATTCTGATTTTTTAATTCTGATTTTTTCGTAGTTATGATTACTGTTCCCATTTTCCGCTGTAGTAGATGCCTCGCTTGGCTGATTAAGTGGATATTAGCAAACTTTAGGTGCAATTCTTGACTGATAATATACTGCACTCTGGATAGAGAAAAAGCCATTCCTTTCAATATATGTTAATTAGACAAGAAATATTTATATATAATATAAATTTCGCGCTATCAAATAATCAAATGATTGTTGTGCTCGATTTGATTTTCAATATATATCTAATATCAATAAAAATAATAAAAAATACAAACACTTTTAAAATATCAGCAAAATAACTAATGTCTATTTGATATTATTCAAGTAGACCACTACCAAGACGCTTAGTGACTTTGATAGTGGAGCCAAAAACTGCTTGTGGAGGGAAGCAAACACTTCCGGAGTCTTCTTCGTGCTTGAACCAGACATCGTCAACAAGCATTCCAACAACTGATGCTGTGCCTTCGGGTGTCTCCACGATGTCGCATGGCTTAACACGACGACCGCAGAATGACTCAAGGCAAACATCGAACTGGCACTCAAGGTTTCGAAGTGTTTTGTCGTTTCGCTTGTATGTGATTCCTGCACGATATGAAACTTCCCAGTCATCACTGTCATTGACGACTTTTTCGACGATCTCGCGAGTATCGATGTTCATCAGTTTAAACTTGTTTCCGCTCTCATAGCCTAAAACTAAGAACTGATGGCCACAGATTTCGGAAACATCACCTGGGTTAATCTTCTCTTCCTCGAAGAAATCGTGGTCGACACGGAAATCATCAACAAATTTTGGAACAGAACTGAACCTTCGCAGTAATCGATATTTCTTTAAGTCAGAAAGAACGCAACCTCCGTTCAAGACATACGCATCATCATATTGCAGCCAGAATTTGTCACTGGATGTAGATTTGCCAAGAACTGTCGCGAATCCACGTGCTGTGAGGACGCGATCCAATGGCCATATTTCATCTGATTCTTTAAATGAGACATCAACTTCGACAACTTTTCTATCCAATGATAAAATTGATTGTAAAACAGGCGTGTTAGATTTCCTGCGCTTGACAATCAAAGACGAAGGAATTATCTTTGAAACAAAACCTCCAGTGATAGATTTAACAACTGCGTTATGAAGAAAAGATCCAATAACAGTGTAATAATTTTCTCCATTGGAAACAATATCGCCAGCCATGATTCCATACTCCATAAGTAAATTACAAGGAGATGTTTCGACATTTGCGATTTTTCCGGGTGAAAACTCAACTCTGATAATAGTTCTTGTTGACTCTGTGATTTTGAGCAAAGTGTGGACTTGCAATGGATCAACTAACTCGGATCTTGAGGCGTCCCAGTTATCGGCTTTGAAACCAAACCATATGGCACCACCAAGAACTCCGTAGACAACTCCTTCACCTAGCAACTCATGGACTACTTTCTCGCCAGGCAAGAAACCATGAACTTGGCACTTCTGTGGATTCTGATCAAATTTATATTTAATGTCACTTCTTCCGTATTTCTCCAAGAATGGACCTCCATTCTTTCTACTAACTAATCTAAATATCGCATGATAGCTTGAGTATTCTTTCTCATTGGCCATTGTGATTTCTCCTGATTCTTTTCGTAATGCTACTTCATTTGAATATATCAATCCTTCTATCTTCATCTTTTGTCCATCAGACATTTCAACTACATCACCTCTTTCAAAGCCGAGAATATTGAAGCTTGCATCTGTAACATCGACTACTAAGTTGTTCGCAATAGACTCGAATATTCGTGGATATGTAGATGTTGCTGAACTTAATCCCAAAATAGGGTGAGGCAAAATTGTTCTCATTCCTGTAGCAACAATAACATGAGAACAACCTGCAGAAATGAAGCATATCCTCTTCCTCTTCAATGATGCGCATGGACAAAAAACATTCGAAGAGTCAATATGATCTTGCATTAATCTGCTATCATCACCATCGCCTGTTGAGAAAACTTCACCTTGTTCTGTGAGGACATATGACATTGCATCACCAACGGAAACGCATGTGATCGTATTATCTGTAAAATCTGGAATTCGTACAAATGTATTTGAAACTTTAATTACTGGACCAAGGCCGGCCTGTCCACTCTTGTTGTAGCCTGCAGCCCAGAGATGATTCTCTGTGTCGAGGAGAAAAGATGTATGATTGTAAGCAAAAACTCTTGCAATTGTTGGATTTCCTTCGATATTGACAGGTTTTGGTATCATGCTGCTGAATTTGTGACCTTGTCCGCATGCTTTGCCCTTTCCCCATGAGAAAACGCGGCCATCGTTAGACAAAGCAAGAAATTGATTTTCACCAGTGGCTGCATCAACGAAAGTAATGTTTTTGCAATCGTATTTCATTTCAGAACGCCCTGTTTCGCAAAAGTAGATGCCGGGGCCGTCTGGAATTGCAACTAAAGACTGCTGTCCTGCAGCAACAAAAGATATATGATGTTCGAGAATCTTTTTTGTTGGAATACGGCCATAATCGTGGCCCATTGTATATAGAAAGCCATCTTCCGAAACTATAGCTGTAAATTTATCACCGCAAACGAATAATGTTGGAATTATATCTTTTAAATGCGGCAAAGGATGCATTTTATCGGTGTCAGCACTCGAATAACCCATTTGGTTAAACTCGTTGTCACCACATCCATACCATTGATTTGATGAAGTGTAAAAAATATTAAATTTCCAGCCGCAAGCGTAATATATTATATCAGACGGTGCATTCATAATCTCCGCGAGTTTCGCAGTGCCTGTTCGGCATAGTCTACTACCGGTGTAACCAGCACTGGAGAGTTGATATGTCATCTATTTTATTTTTGATGTTTGAAAAGTGACAAGCAAAAAATTTCTCCATATCTTAAAATAATCTGAAATTCACAATCTCCATGTGATCTATATTCTAAATCTCAATATTTTAAAAATACATCATTTTTAAATCTTTGAAATTAATAAAATATAATAATTTTTGTATTTTAAGCTTTAGAAATTAATTTTTGAAAATTTTAAAATCTATTAATATTTTTATAATATATGTAGAAATTATATTCAGATTTTCATCGATTTTAGACTCGGATTTAAATTTAAAGATAATCACAATTCCGTCCTAGGATCAATTCGATTGCTGAAATAAGTGAAAATACTATAATCGAGCTTATTCTTTCCTTACAAAATGGAAATTATGGATTTATCAGAATGATCCAAAATATTGCATTGTTCAACATCACGGCAGTTAAATATATGCATGAGACAACGATTTTATAGTTAATTTTTACCTTCTCGCGTTCACATTTCGCTAATATTTATTTCGATATAATAAATTTCGTTTTTGAAGAACGAGACAAACAAATATACATAGAAGTACTCCAAATAAAATGTCTTTTACACTCCAGAAAGTTATCTCGTAAAGATAATTTCAACTCATGAATAATAACTTTATCCTTAATTTTAAGGTGAACGTGAAAGAGTATGGTTTAAAAAGATATTTGTATTATAGAATCATTCATAGTAATCTGCTTTAAGATTAGAAGCTCGAAAAAGAAGATGAAGAAGAACTGGATGAAGATTTCTTCTTCGATTTCTTCTTCTTGTCCTTCTTGCATTTCTTGCAGCAACAACAGATGCAAAGAACAATGCAAATAATTAAAATTAATATAACAACCACAAAAATAATAATAAAAGCATATATATGAATGTTACCGGGACCAACAAGTGTCATTGCTGTATAAACTTTGTTTTCATTCTTCATTGCACCAAAAAATTTCGGTATTGACTTAGGCTGGTCATCAAAGGACCATGTAATCCATGCTGATACATCCTTTTTTTCTTCAATATCAACAACAAAGACATCAACGGTGGAGTTAATTGTTGTTGTTCCTGATTTTGTGGTTTCAAAGCCGAACAATTTAGCGATATCATCAGAAGTGACATTAGGTTTATCAGTCGTTTCATTGCCACCAGTAGAATTCGTGTCAGAAAGCAAACTTCTTTCCAAAATTGGAGTATCATACTGAGGCATATCCTCGAAATAGAGGCGTCCATTGTTGCTCTTCCAGCTCACTTCACCACGTTTTCCGAAGTAAAGGTGCATAACTTTGTGTAAAGCAGACGATCCTTTGTTATTCTGTAATATCTTCCAAATAAACTTGCCAAGAGTGTTATAGTATGTACGCTGTTCACCAATATCTTCAGCATCGATAGAAGGAAGTGCCGTAACGATGTAAACGTCGTTATCACTTGATGCTATATTTTCAATTTTAACAATTGTTGGATTTTTTGGCCCAACGAATGCATTTCCATTCAAAGTAGTAATTTCAGAGCTTGATGACACGCCAATAAACTTATCTGTTGTATCTCCACTGCGATATTTACCATTTTCAAAGTAATATGGTGTCAGCTGCAAATTTTTGGCTAAAATGAAAGCAGATTGAATGTATAAGCATTTAGTTGTTGATTTTGGTAACGTTATTTTGCGTACAGTTCCTTCATCGGCTGCCAAACTTAAAGAATCGAATGCAATGCAGCCATCTATGTTGGCTGTGGCATTTGGAGGTTGAAGTTTGTCTGGATGAAACATATTCGCAAAGGATGACAATGCAATTCTCGTTTTCATTTTTTAAATAAAAATTTTTTGATTTGATAGAATTGACGGTTTCGCATTAAATTTTGCAATTAAAACATCATAAATAATGATTGTTGACTTCACCGGATTTTATTAAATTAAAAATCGTTAATTTTATAAAATCCGTATTGCATTGTTATTATAATCTTCGTTTTGATTGATTTATATAAAATTTATAAATTTACAAAAGTTGATAAAACGAGTGTGATAAACGCAGTGGTTGATATTATATAACCGCAAGATTTTAAATCCATTGAAAAACTTATCTTTTTTTGAAATAAAAATTTATTTTCGTTATGAAAACTAATTATTTTGTTTTTATGTCATTATCGAGAGCGCTATCGGTGTATTGAATTAGGTTAAAATAATTTTTTGAAACGATTATTTTTGTTTTAATATTATAAACAATTTCAATGGGGAAATGATATTGTAACAAATTTTTTTATTTTGTTCTTTTTATAGTTTTCTTGAAAAACAGCATCACCAATTTTATTTAACCATCATTTAAAGCTTTTTCAATTATTTTCGCTTGAAAACATATTAATTATATAGTAAACATGATTAATATCATCCCTGTAGAAGCTTATTCGAAATCCAGCAGTGAATTTTTGTATAAACGGGAAATAAATTTCTTTTTTAGCTTAAAACTCTATTTTGAGCCTTTTGATTGTGGTTAATGCAATATAAACACTGAGAGCTGGCTATATTTTCGATGTGTACATATAAAACAACTAAAAATAGAGTTTGGATCGAAATATCACATCATTTATTTCAAGAAATGCTTTTTGCTATAAAATCATTAGTGAATATCATCTGAAAGAGCTATGGAAACCAAATATTTCATTATCCTTGTAAAATAGCATATAGATAAGGATATCAATAGTTTATTCCAATAACAAAACAGCAATACGTAATAAATAACCTAAAGGGCTTGATATATATTGCATGCAGAATACAAACAGTTGTAATGATGTCGCTCTAAGTGAAAGAATGATGAGTTTATTTTTGCAACTCGAAATGCGCCGATAGATTCTGGATGATATTTATGTGTACTCATTATTAGGAAGAAATCGATCTGAGGGACCAGCAAGCAGGAAATATGCTTTTATGAAATCATTGATATATTGATTTGCAGGTTTTAGAGAAATAAGACGAAAAACTGCGACAAAAGCGCATGCGGTGATAATAGAATCGTTACTTGTAAGATTTGAAGGTATTTGAAATAAAATGTGAATTTCAAGTTACTGGACGATAATAACCAGCTGTGGTAATAAGATAAACTGTAGTTAAACATTTACATAAAGAGATTCACCTATCATCTTTATTCTATGCATACTGTGTTTTGGGAATAGGTAACTCTTTTATCTCCGTAAATTAATAGAACGATAGAAAATGTACGTTAAATTTCGATCCCAGCTTTCAACATTTTTCCAAAATATCGTTATCGTGCTTATTTGTTCACTCGTTCCATCATGCATAAAATATCAAAATCTGATGTTATAATTTAAACAGTGCTATATGTGACTTGTATTGGACTTATATCCGAAAGCATTTCCTGAAAAATGAAAGATTTAATTGCAATCATCTTTTGACATATTTCAATTTGTTGCCAATTTACTTGTCGATTATTTTTCTTTCTTTCATGTTCCATCGAAAGGTCTAGAATGAGCAAATATGGCGACGCCTACACGAAGATATATTCGTAAGTTCAAATTTTACCATTCCAAGACTTATTCGAAATGCAATTCCTTTCGCATCATCACATTCAACTATTGAAACATCTTTGTAGCGATTTTGATGATCTGCTAAATCAGGAATATGTATGTGTAAATTGACCGTAGTCATTGCTTTTGCATTTAATTCCGCAGACTTTTAATAGAACAATTTGACTTTTAAAGTCTGCGGAATAGCAATTTTCAACAAGTATATTATCTCCAGTCTGACTTTGCTCATTTAAAATTGCTCCTGAAATCAAGTTTCTAAATATCGAATATTTCAGATATTGATTATGAATACCAAATGAAAAAGGATCATCATACGCTTCTTCCCAGCTACTGTGCAACTTGCAAACTAATTAGAATCTTGCACTTCAAATTTTTGAAACTTCCATAAAAAATGAAGGTTAAACATTTTTGCTCTTTATGCAAATGCTTTGATAATGTCCTTGAGTTTTCATATCGAATGCACTTAGTTTTGGAGGTCCTATACCAAAATAAATGAGACTGATTCGAAGAGATATCATCATTTCGTTTTGTAATTATTTAAAACATGAATGATAATGCATTAAGTTTTTAAATTAATTTTAACAAGCTCCCATGAAAAGTGGGAGCGAGCGAACTGTTTTAGAAACGAAAATTTCAGATTTTTCAACGGCCCTTTTTCAGAACTATTATCAATTGGAGAAGGAGAAGGGCCGTTGTAATAAAGGAGCCAAGCATCACGAAAAGTCCTGCAACGGTGAATTCATGAACAAATAATTCAACTTTTTCAAATTTTTATGACAAAAATCATTTTACGTGTTAAATTCTTATTTTCATGTCACAATATTTCATTACAGAAACTAAATAAAGTGTGATAAAAAAGTGAATGTTGATACATGAAATAAAAACAATACAAAACAATTTATAAAAACAATAAAAATAACAATTGATAATATATAACTAAAATGAATTACGACGCAGTTTTCCTGTGCGTTTGTCAAACAGAGATGGACAGTAGTGTGACAAGTAGATAGGAGGGGCTTCAATGAGATCGACATCTTTGAACATGGAGATTATATTCTTCGTTTTTTCTTCTTTGTGAAACAGATCGTTTGTTGACTTCGAGAAGACGTTTGTTGGAGGATAAACGAATTCGTGTGACTCCAAATAGTCACCTTCAAGTTCGACCAAGCTGACGGATTCACCGAGATGAGTTGGACGAGGAACATCAGTCGCGATCTCGAAGAGATTGATTGCATCTTCGTTCTTCTTCTTAGGTGTAGAGCCAAGTCCAAGCAACAAGTCGTCGCGTGGAACTTCATCGCCTGTCGTCTGCGATTCGAGCTGTGCAAGGAGAGCTGCTTCTTCTGCAGCGATCATCTCTTCGGAGCGCATCCGGTTCTTCTTACGTCCATTGAGTTCGTTGAGTGTGATCGCTTCGTTGTCGTCCTCTTCGTAGTAATCTTCTTCCTCATAATAACTTTCTTCCTCTTCTTCAATTTTTTCTTCTTCCTCGACTTTTTTCTTTTCTTCTTTTTCTTCGACAATTTCTTTGGCTTCTTTCTTGTCTTCCTCTTCTTTGACTTCTGGCTGTTTCTTCTTTCGCTGGTACTGGCGTCGGAATGCTTGCTTCTTGACGGTGATCTTCGCCTCTTCTTCCTCTTCGTGCTGCTGCTCTTCCTCTTCGCCTTTCGTTGTTGGCTCTGTAATGAGATCTTCGCCGGCAATTTCAAGACTCTCTTGTGCTTTCTCGCTCGGTGCTTCGATTGATAATTTGCTTCCTTTGCTCTTTTTGCTAGATTTGCTTACTGTCGAACGCGAATTCTTCTTAGGTGTTGACTTCTTTGATCGTGATGACTTCTTGGGCGTCTTGCTCTTTGTTGTGGGCTTTTCTTCGGGTTCTTCGATTATAACAACTTCTTCGTGCTGCTTTTCCTCTTCACGCTTCTTGATTCTGGCCATCTGTGCAGCCAATCCGCCAAATTCATCTTCTGACTCTTCTTCGTAGACATAAACATATCCTTCTAAGTCTTCTTCCTCTTGCTCCTCTTCTTCTTGGACTTCTTCCTCCTCCGCAACATCTTCTTCCTCTTCTTCAATGATTTCTTCGATCTCCTCTTCCTCTTGCTTCAGTGAGGAATCATCATCGGACTTTGAGATGTGTTTAAAGACATCCTCCCAATATTCTGGTTTCTCGTACTCTGCAATGCGGATTGGATGTTTCTTGCCTCCAAATGAGTTGCATCGCTTGATCTTAGGAGGAACGATAGGTGTGAAATTATATCGCGGATGTTTCTTAACTACTTTTTTGACCTTTGCTTTCTTGATTTTGGATGGCTTCGGTATCTTCTTCATCTCCTTAGAAACTTTGAATTTCTTGGCTTTGTTCTCTTTCTTCTCTTGAACTTTGATCTTTTTAACTTTCTTCTTTGGAACTTGCATTCCTTCGGAGACTTTGAGTTTCGATTTATCAATACGACTCTCTGGCAGCGCTTGTTCGATGACTTTGCGAACTGGTTTATCTGGTGTCGGTGGCTTCTTTGGTGCTTCATGCTCATATTTGATGTTTGCGTAGTTAGTTGTTGCCTTAGTTTTTGCAACTTGGATTGTTTCACGTTTGAAGTTCTTCTTGAGGCCTTCTGAGATTTTATATTTAGATTCGTCTGGATCTTGATTCGATTCATCAGTTGCAACTTCTTCTTCGACTTGTTCTGCTGTTTCTTCTGGTGGAGGAAAATCAGAAGACGCTTGGCTTTGATCGCGAACAGCATTATCGTTGTCAATGTCGATATCATCTTCGTCTGAGATCTCTTGCGCATTGATCTGCTCGATCTTGATGTCGAGTGTGTCATCTGCTGGTTCATTCTCATTGGCTTTCTTCTTGTCACGTGATGACTTCTTCTGGCCTAGTGGCTTCTCGACTGGACGATGGCGAGGCTTAAATTCAACTGTAGGCTGCCAACGAGGAAGATTGATGAATGTGTCATTTTCATCGATGAGACCGTCTTCATCGAGAAGTTTTCGAAGCGCCGCGAAATCGCTTCTGCGAAGATTTGCTTGAATGAAAAACTGTGATTGGGTGAGAACGCGTGTGTCCTTCTTAACACCAAGTTCGAACTCTTTCGATGAATTATAGTCTTCGTCATATAACAAACTTTCAGAAGAGATATCTGAATATGTCATCAAATCATCGGATGTTTCTGAAATTGATGATAAATCGTTATCATCAAGTTTGATTTGCTGATTCAGCATCATCAATGGATCAAGAACTCTCGGTGATAGAGGACGCTCTGTTTCAGGTAAATTCGTGAGATGAAGACCCGCAACATTGAATGCATTCTTTGGGGAACCAAGCTTTGGAATAGACTCAAGAGGCCTCCACTCTATTGGACTGTCCGGATAACTGTTGTGCATCTCACTCAAGATTTGGTCTGTTGTAAGTTTCTCTGTCTTGTTGAGGAGATCGAGAAGAGGGTTATCAGATGATCCGAACAAATCACTGATAGCTTTGACACTGGGAGATTTCTCTCGAAGTCTTCGAGCTCTGTCATCAGTGTTATCGAACAAATTGATTTTCGATGGAAGAGGAGACATTTCTTCGAAAGTATCTTCCTCACCAAACGTATCTTCTTCCTGCTGTGATTTATCGCCGCTGTGCGTTGATGCTTTATCGCTGTAGAATGGAACATCGCTGTGTGAAGAATATAGTTTTTCGCTTTTATCGGATTTCCTTGATCTTTCTTCTTCGTCTTCAGATTCTTCCTCGTAAGTGTACTCTTCCTCTTCTTCGACGACTTGCTCACCGACAACATTGAAATTCATGATCTTATACTTGCGGCGACGATGTTTACGTCTGTCATCGCTGCTGAAATTGACGCCTTCCCAATGGAAGAATGGAGCGTGCATATAACCGCCTTTTTTGTTCATTGAAGTAATCGTAGATCCTCCAACAGTGTTGATAACGAATTTGCTGATTGTTCCCTTAGGGAAATAGCGCTTGTTCGAGGCACCAATAGAAACACCGCCTGTTGTTAGTGTCTGAATTGGCAATGCAATTAATCTCTGCTCTTCGATGATGATGTGATGTTTCTTCTTCTTCGCGTTCTTGTCAAGATCGACTAAAGCGCGATGGAAGATTAAACCAGGAGTGTTGTACTCTTCGTTGCTTCCTGTTGTCTTCTTGTCGCTCTCTTGTGACATGATTTTAAGGAGATTGATCATCTTTTCGTCAGCTTTAATTTTAGTGCCATCTTGGAACTCCAAAATCATGTATTTCTTCATTGGTTTCTTATGCGGTTTCTTGTTGCCAATGGGTTTGATTGCCGTCTGTTTTGGAAGCTTAAAAATATCAACTCTCTCGCGAGGACTCTGAATTGTTGAATTAACTCTGACTTTTGGTGCTGTTGACAGATGAGTGACATCGAGAGATAAGAAAGCATCATAGATGTCATCGTCATCGTCAAATTCATATCCATAAGTCTCAGTGATCTTCTTCAGTGGCTTCTTGTCGAATATTTCTTTGGCCTTTGGATTCGCTTTCATGATTTTAAGATAAACTTCGTGATTGTGTTTTGTAACTTCATCAATTTCTTTTTGCATCGTTTCGTTGATGTTTATAATGTCTGAAACGAAGATTTGATCTTTATAATTGAACTCGAATTCGTTGTCGCTGAGTTCTTTTGGTGTTTCGTAAGGAGAGAAACCAGAATGCTCAACTTCTTCCTCTTCTTTTTCTTCTTCTTCTTCTTGAAGATCATCAACAACAATTCTTGGCCATCCGCTTTCATACTCGAATCTGAATGTTTTCCTGTCATTCTCTTTGAAGACAATTCTCGTTTTCTGTGAATTTTCAAACGCTTCTTCTGAGAAGTTTCTGCCGCTCTTTCCATCATTTTTGTTCTTTTTCTCGCTCTTGTATGGTGTTCTTGCAGTCATTTGTTCATAATCATCATCTGTAAATGGCTTTGGTGCTAAACTGATTTTTTCCGATTCTTTGTCTTCTTCGAGTTCTTTTTTCTCTTTTGGCTTCGGTCTGTGGGTTTCTGGATATTCGAGTAATCTGATGTTTTGATCAATCGAAACAGCAATAAACAAGTTAGTGTAAGGAACCAATGTGAAGCTCATCATTGTTTTATGCTTTGGAAGACTGCATGTGAATAGTGTTGAACCATGAACTGCATCAACGATCGTGAAAACATCTTCTTTGCTCAAACAACAAACAACACCATCTAAATCGTATTTCTCGTTAAGTTTCTGATAATCCGGACTCGTTTTAAGAATCGATGTCGGCAAAACTTTCATGAAAGGAACTTTAAACACACAAACAGTGTGAATGTGAACCAATTGCGGAGGATCTTTTTGTACTTCATAACACGCAGCTTTTCCGTTTGTCATTGTTACGAAAATAATCGAAGGAGTCGCAAATATAAATGATGTTCCGATATCAAACTCATCAAATTGAACAGAATTCTTGCATCGGATTTGATTTATCATTTCCCAGATTGATAAATTGGCTTTTTCAAGCATGATCAACATTTTATCACCCGGGACTTGCTCCAATTGAAGAATTGAGCTGTCTATGATTTTCCAGCTGCCAACGTAACTGTCGCATTTACTGCAATAGAGAGCAAAAGCTCCTGGATAAGAATCCGTCAATAACATCTGTTGGATCTTTTTCTCGCCAACTGCTGGACAATAAATATGCCTTTCTACGAATAAATGATCAACTATAGACATATACGTCACTGGCACGGTCTTATTTGTCTCCAACATTTCGAAGCATTTCATGTTCTTGAAGTCGTATTTTTTGATTTCACCGCCTTGATAACCTAAATACAAAATATCATCTTCGATTATAAATTTGTTCAATTTGGTTGTGATAGGATGCGATTTTTGAAGATTTTCAACTATAGCAGCATCAATATCATATGTCTGAATATTATTTCCGTCAGGATGAATTTCGTGCATAATGTTATTTCTGCAAATCGCCAAAATATTTCCAGCAGAAGAAACAACGACATCTGAAACTAAATCACAGCAGACAGCAAGTTCATGTGGAGCGTAGAATGTCTCGAAAGACATAATTCTGATGCCTTCACTCTCGAATACCCATTGTCTCTTATTGAAATATGCTGTTTGGACATCGAGAACTGCTTCAACATTCTTTTCTTCATTTGTGTGAGAAACATCGAGATTAACTTCAGCGATTGTGTTTCCTGTCATCATGTTGTAACGACGTAGAATTCTTTCGTGGGATATAGAGATCAAAGAAGAAGCATCTAATTGCATTCTTATCGGTCCCAATTGCAATTGTTTAATCGATTGTGTGAGTTGTGGCTTTTTGCCAAACAATCGCCAGCATTTGATGAACCCGTCGCCAGCAGCTGTATATAACATGTGTCGTTCGTTAGAATATTGTATTGCAGATATTTCCATAGTATGAAACGCGTTAAACCTAAAAATAAAGCTTCCATCGTCAGTTGAGAACACAATAATGTCAGTGGCAGATGAGCCAATGACATATCCGTCTCTTTCATCTAATGCTAAATGAGAAACCCAGTTTTTCCTTTCATGTGATGACCAATCGGGTACCCACAGTGCCCGTGTTCCACTGATTGAGTTTTTAACTTCCAAACTTAAACATCTCAACCATCCAAAATTTCCTGAAACGAATAACTTTTGTCTGCGATGAGACCAAACTGTAGAGAGTATAACTAACGTTGTATCGAAGTTTAATGAAGGAATTTCAACGAGATTTTCATCAAAAGCAATTAAAGTTCTTCTTTCACGAATAACGACGAAAATTACGCGAGAAGGATATAGATTTGAGTAAACTGCGAGTGCAGAGGATATGTTGTCGTGTGTTAAAAAATCCCTTTGCTTAACGCATTGATTAGTTTCATAATTAAATATGCGCAAATTAACGCCATCATACGTTAAAAGATAAGGAACTCCTGGATAAGCGCTCGTCGTCCACAGTTTTATCGGATAAGGATGATAAAAATCATAATGGTGGACGAAAAACGCATCCATAACAAAAAAAGCTTTTTATTTAAATTTTTGTATTTTATTTGAGATATAGATTCACTATAGCATCTACTATCTAAATTATATATTTTCATTCTTCAATTTTAAGGGATGAGTTTTATTCCAACAAAAATTATTTTTGAGTTTGATTTTAAATTAAATTCGACTTTTTACTGACATTCACTTATTCAAATGATATAATTCATATATAACACAATATGCATAAAAGTGTATGATACAATACAATTACTTTCCTCTGTGTATCATTATAATTCATCGAATTGGTAATTAAAATATTGACTCGAGAAAAATAAAGTGAGTTTTTTGTGTCAGTTTGAATTTGTTATAACTCTATCAATAGATATAGTATTTCAAACTTTTTCGACTAATATATTAGAGTGTTTAGTAATGTATTAATTTACACTTTGAACAATAATCGTTTTACTATAAATAACGAATTTTTCAAATGAATATTTTTGCGGTGATGAATTATAAAAATATCAAAAATTTATTCAATAAGTTCGTTATATTTGGACAACATAACTATATGTGCGACATTTTTCAGAGGTATGAAAGCCCATTATACAGCCGCGAATGGATGAAAATATAATTTTAATAAACAAATGAAATAAAATGTTATGCGGATGCTCTTGCGGAGTCTATATACCTCCTTATTTGGTTTGCTTTTTCGAGCTTTTCTGATCTTCCTTGGTAATCTTGAATCAATTTATTGCAATGTTCGATAGGCCTCATTCCGTTATACTCGCTCGAGAAATTGATTGTTGAATGCTGAATGAATGACTTAATCATCTCAACTTCAAGATTGAGGATTGCTGTAATGAACGCTGACTTGACACCATGATTTCCTTTAGGTTCTCCGTCATTTGGATTGGCCTTGAATCGGACTAATAACTCTGTGATTTCGAGATCATGCGTTTCAACAGCTCTAATTAATGGTGTCTGACCATCATTTGAATGCTTTCCAACATTCGCATTATGCTCAAGAAGAATTAAGACGACGTCTTTCTTGCGTGAGATGACTGCATTAAACAGTGGCGTCTCTTCTTTACTGTTTTCAATGTCAACGTGGAGTGTGTCTAATAAATATATTACAATTTCTTTGTTTCCTTTCTGTATAAATATGTAGTTTCGACTTTATTGTACTCGAATCTGTTTAGAATTAAAGATAAATCTTTTTTGTCTTTGAAATTCTCGTAAACAACTTTGAAGTAAGCAGCTTGTTCAGATAATGAACATTCTAAGAGGAGAAGCCTCAAGCTATTGATATCTTTTGGAGATTTCCATTTCCCTAAGATATAATTTGCAAAGGTTCCATCCGGTTCTTGTTGATTGCAATTCTGGCTGCTGTGTATTGGTTTTTATCAGCGTGATCGAGATCACAGCCCCTTGATACTAATTCGATCATAACATCACTGAGATTGTTATGTGATGCCATAATTGCGGGTGTAACACCTTTTTTGTTTTGATAATTAATTGGGAAATATGGACTCTTAACATTTTCGAGAACTTTTAATTTTCCTTTCTTATTGAATCCATCCAATGGATGCGGGAAATATTTGTTTGTCTTTGTGTTATCGAATTCATTTTGAATCTCCTGTGGATTTCTGCTTTCGATCTTGACTTCCAGTTGCTCATTGCTGTTATTGAGATCGACTTTATTATTTTCTGACACTGGTTCAATTTCAAAGTTTGTTTTATCAATTTCAGTGTTTGTCGTAATATTTTCAATTAGTGTCTTAACATTGTTATTTACGACTTTAGCTTCTTCTTCTATTTCTTGAGGTGACTTTTGCTTGCTTAATCTCTTGATTTTACTAAATCTGAACTGCTTGAATTCATCATAAAATATTTTTTCGAGTTCTTTGTCATCAACAATTATTTGGAATTTCATTGCGTCATCAAGTTGCATATTTCTTTCTTTGATGTATGTTAATATTGTTATGAGTGAGCTGTACTTCTTTTTGCTTGCAAGGTATGAGAAAATTGTGTGATCGACACCATCAATTTGAACTTTTCTGTTAACATCGCAGCCACAGTCAAGTAGTGCAATAATATTGTTCGCGTTATTTTCTTTTATCATGCAAGCAGCGAATAATGGATTATAAGCTAATGGATCTAAATCATTGACGATGTTGGCCTGCTGTCCATTTGAATTGTTTGTAATAAATTCTTTAATGTATATCTCTGATTCTGGAATTTTCGCAATTTGGAACAAAATTGGAGGATTGATTGAATCATCTGTGAAATCGATCTTAACATGTCCAGCAAAGTTTAGAATATTTTTGAACATTGTTTGGCGTTTCTTCTCTACGCAGTCGATGAGTTTTTTTGTCAATATATCTGTGGCTCTTCTTTTGTCTCCTTCAAGATCCTTTTGAATATGAAATAATATCTGGTTTTTCTCAAGCTTCGGTCCTGAAAACTTTTCATAAATCTCATGCCTTGATATCTCTCCTTATGGCAAATTTTCAACGAGATACTCTATTAGGCAATGGCCTAATTTATCAAATTTAATTAAATCATTAGGCACGCGCTTTATTATTTCCATAATTTTAATATATCCTTCCCATTAGTTCTGAATACCAACATTGCGGCGTAATGTATCACAGTTCTTCCATTTTCATATTCCTTAAATAGATTTGGAATTTCCTCGTCAAGTAATTTATTTACGATATTCCAATTTGCGCCAATAACCGAGCAAACATAAACTGAACTCTCTTGAATCAATTTATCAATATCCTCCTCATCGTCATCATTATCTTCTAATCTTTCTTGTAATTCCTCAAATAACATATCAAATATTTCTTCGCAGCCATAAAGTGATGCTATTTCCATTGCTTCGATTATTTGAGAGTTTTCAATGCTTTTCTGATCAAGGTATTTTCTAACAAGAGGAATTTTGTTTAATGCTGCAACAAAAGACAAAGGCGACAAATCACAAAAATTTTCCATTTTTTAAAAAACGACTTTTTCAATATTTGTCAATATATCATAATATAAATCTGGCGGCTGAACAGAACTGTCGAATTTATAGAATTTGAGATTTAATTCTTGAAATGAATCATGTCTTTCATTAAAAATTGCTGATTTTGAAAATAAATCTCTTCCTTCATCGCTAATATTCAATATATCTGAGAAATTAGCTTTAGTGGGTTTTATCGGTTTTTGTCACTGAATTAAATATAATATTTTGTCTGCCTTGATCATTTTGCAAATTTTAATTAATTCTTCTATTTCCTGTTCTGCAAGCTCAATCTGCTTTCCTTCCAAAAGTTGAAAAAATGACAGCCAACTCGATTCTTGAATTGTATTCGAATCTTGAAAAATTTATGAAAAATCAACCTTATAAGGTTTCATCGTCATCAGCATTTGATATTGTCTTGAAATCCTCAAAAAGTTCCAATGAAATATATATCAATAATAGAGAATCAACGTGTGCACTCAAATTCCCCATCAATATCTCTGTATAATATCCGTGCTTCATATGTGAAGGTGTATGAAGACTGATATCCAATCTCATTCTGCTTGTGAAGACACAATTTAAATTCTGTTACTTTTTGGAGTGATTTCAATCTTAAGAAAATGTTTGATATCGATATCTACACAACACTGGTTATTACGTTTTCTATATGTCTTATTAAAGGTGCTTGCACTCCTTCCGCCCAGCCGATTTGTCCCCTGCTACACTTTGGAAAAGTGACACATTTTGGGTGTTTCGTGGACACTCAAAATATCAAAAAAAATCGAGCCTTCGGCGCCAGCGGCGTCATCATCGCCGAAGGCAGTTCAAAAGCAATCAAAGTTCGCCAAGATTTCAAAGATGACACTTTCTTTCTTTTTTCTTCTTCTCCTCCTCCCTTTTTCCTTTCCTTCCTTTGCTTAAAAATTTTATTGTTTATAAGAACCTTATAGAACTTAATTGAATGTGTCCCTTACATGTCAGAAGTGTCCAAACGTCACTTTTATGTGTCTTAGTTTTAAAAAAACCTGCAATTTTTTTGGAGAAACCCCCTATTTTTGGTCACTTTTTGATATTATTATGAACAAATTTGAGATCGAATTTTAGTGGATATATGTAATCTCTGTGTATTATATTGATGGATGGCTGATTTATCTTTGACTTTTTTAGACTTTTCGGATCAGATTTCACGAAAAACGAATAAAATCACAAAAATTAAGGATTTGGACACATAACTTTTCCTTTAGGACACTTCTACGAGGACACATGTGTAAGTATGCAGCAAATACGCAAAAATATAACGCGTATGCTTTGTCATTTACGCAGTTCACATACTCTTTGCGTATCCTCTCAAATTTAATCAATTTCATTTTTTAGAATAAAATAGCCATAATAAACGTTTTATAAATAATAGAAATGCATTTATTTTAATCACACTACACAATAGCTCAATAAAATTCAAGATCAACTGTGGTAACTGAATATTTTTTATATCTTTATTCAAATGCGGATAACACTTATGCAAATTATTGAAATTATTTGTGAACTCTGCATTAAAGATTACATTGATACTATATATTCATTTTATCGACTAAAAATATTGAATACCCGTGTGTTTGTTGAGAGTCAATCAATTTATTGTATTGTGACGACGATTGTGTTACGCACCGATAATTTTAGGCTCAAATTGTGTATAAATTGAAAACGCCCAAACCGGCTGCATATAAAGAAATCTCGTCATGACTCAAATTTGTTGATGCACGTTTCGTCATAGGATCAATCGAGTGCGTGGTCAATTCGAATTTTTTGTAAAAAGAACTTACATCAAACTTAGATATGATCCAAAATCCAAACATTGTATTTTAAAATGCTCAAACATCATAGAAGAAAACGGAATACAATACGAATGCGACTATTCAGAAAGAGATACTTTAGTAATTAATAAAATTAAACGAGGTAGGCCTCACGTTTGCCGCCCAGACAAATCGAAATACAACTTGATAAAGAAATATTTTGGCTCTCCTGAAAACTATGTTGAAAAGACTGGAATATACTGCATTGAAGGTGTCTATCGTAGGTTGATTGTATTGGCTGCAAAGAAAAATCTATCCATGCTTGTAGCAGAGTCTGATGAAATGCATAATTTGTTAGCATTTACGTTTAAATTTGGAATGCTTGCTACAAAAGATCTTTCCATATCATTAGATGAAAATGAAGAGAAGTATATTCCACATTGGCGTCGCGATAAGTTAACAGAGATTCTTCACCAAACGGCATTTGATTCTAATGCAGAGTGTTTGAAAAGGTTTTCTGAATTTCATGCCACACGTTTGTGTTGTCCTCGATGAGGGCTCAACACAGTCCAGAAAACTTCTCGATTTTGTTATTGAGAATCCGATGTTTCCCATGCCAAGCTACCCAGCTCGCACAGAAGTCATGACTGGACTAACTGCCGAACACTATAAAGCTGCCATCACCAAAGGTTTAGAAAGCATTCATAAACATGAGATACAGATCGGAACTGTTGTTCTTGATGGGAGCCGCTCTCAACTTGGTTCATTTATAGGAACAAGAAATCGTTGTTGAAATTTTAAATGCGCAAGTTTGAGATTTCGATAACTTTAGACCAGCTGGCTCCCAACAGCTGGCCAGAGTGTTGCAAACGAATTGGTATAAAGTTATGTATAATAGGAACAATTAGATTCGAATTTTCCAAAAAGTTGAATTTAAGCGATAACTATCTTCGGAATTCTTCAGAGCGTCATACTCTTTGGTTCTTATAAATCAGGATGCAATTCTTCCTTGTTATAAGGAACAAAATGAAATCATCATGGTCATTTCTTTTCAAAGGTTTACATTGGAAAGTGACATAATAAAAAACTTAACTCTAAAAATTAGACTTCCACCCATATGAAATGAGGTCTAAAGTAACTCATTGTGCACCTGAAGACTAGTTCTTACAGTAAAATTATGATCCTAAAAGTTTATTGAGGTTTTTGCAGCCAATTTAGCTTTTTCCCTTATTTTGTGTACTTTTTGATTTTTTTCGACTTGTAAATGCTAGAAATCATCATTATGATGCTGAATCACTCATAATCTACGAATCAACTCCAGACCTTTGCGATGTATTCACGAATATGGCGCTTTGCGGGCGATTGTGGGCCTTTTATTACAAAATTCGCCCACAATGAGTAGATAATCTTCTTCTATCTATTACAAACGCATCTACATGGACATTCAAGGCAATAAATTGTAAGGATAACCGACTAATCAGGCTTAATTTGTATATATGTTGATACCAAAATGATTTGGTATAGCACGCATCAACATTAGCCTAAGATCTTCGTTACAATTTTAATAATTCAAAATTTCACCCTGCGATTTCGTTGATGGATAGCATTCTAATGCTAAAGCATATGCTTTAGTTACCACAAGAATGCTTAATTTTGTGATCGACTTCAAACCGAATTATTTGTTGCAAAAAAATATCTAAAAATATGGATTTAGGAACAATACCCAAACGATGCTTATGAGGTACAATAAATTTATGTTAGATACAACGGTCTAGCTTTAATTTTTTGGACTTTGTTTTCAGTCAAAAAGCCGGGAAAATTTTTCCTTCTGCGGTGTAATCCCGCGACCTTCATAACTTTTTATCTGATCAATATTTTTTCGATTTGAAAGTACTTTCATGTACATATTGATAGTTGTCTATCCAGTGGTGTAAGTGGCACAGTCTATATATCTATCAAATCATTG